>JACVTC010000008.1:1037500-1120000 GCA_016946835.1 Neocallimastix lanati (nom. inval.) | reverse complement strand
ATGAATTTCGAGGATGAAATATCTCTAACTCTTCCCATTCGTTGATGATAACTGATAACTCCATATGGTAAAAAAAAAAAAAAAAAAATATTCAAATTTGTATTAGAATTTTTTCTTTGCCTTATCGTTTCGACGTAGGTAGTTCAATTAGATAATAAATAATAATAATAATAATAATAATAATAATTAACAATAATAAAATAAATTAAAATTAAGTTATTATTAATATCAATTACCACTTCCAAAACAATTTCAAGATTTTATTTCTCTCTTTTTTAATTTTTTTTTTTTTTTTTATAAAAACTTTTACAATAAATAAAATAAAATAAAAATAAAAATAAATAAACAAAATCACATCCCCAATTCAATTTTGTATTTAGAAAAAATTTATATATATATATAAAGAAAAAAAAATTTTTTTTTCTTTAATTATTTATACATACAATAGTTATAAACTATAAAATTCTTTATACTTATCTTTAATTTTTAATAAATATTTGCTTAAACTTTTTTTTTTTTACTATTATTATTATATTAATTATTATTATTATTATTATTAGTAGTAGTAGTAGTACATCGATAGTTTTTTTTTTTTTTTTTTTTTTTTTTTTCTTTCTTTCTTTCTTTCTTTCTTTAGTTGATTTGATTTATTTTTATATATATATATATATTTTTATTTTATTTTATTATTTTATTATTATTATTATTATTTTATTTATTTATTAATTTAATTATTTATTTTTATTTTATTTTTGTTTTTTGTTTAATTTAGTTTATTTTTCTGATTTAATTTTTATATAGTAATTTAATTTTTATTTATTTATAATTTATTATATTTCTTTATTTTTTATTTTTTTTGTCTTTATAGTTTATATTATTATTAGTTTATATAAATAAATTATAATAATTTATTGTTTTAAAGAATACAAATATGCTTTTATTATATAAAAAAAATTTTTTTTTAATTCTATAAATAAATGAATTTAAACTAATTTCTTGGCGGTGAAGAATTTCTGTTTTATGTTAATTAAAAATATTTTATATTTAATATTGATTAAAAAGATATAAAAAAAGAAAAAAAATATATATATATATAATTAATTAGTACAAAAAAAAAAATTTTTTTAATAACAATAATAATAAAATTATGTAAACGATATTTACCTTTAAGTAACGCATTTGCCAGATACAAGTAGCAAGAATGATAAAGAATTGAATAATAGACCAGTACATAATATGTGCGTTAGTGGCTTCACTTTGGTTACGGAATTCAATTTCATGTTCCTATCATTTATTTTTTTATTTTTTTATTATTTTAATTATAAAGTTTTAATATTTTTATAAAATAATTAATATATTATTATTTAAATAAATATTAAAAAGCATTAAATAAATTTTAATTGAATTGAAATATATATAAATAAATAATAAATGTATAATTTATAATCAGTTAATATGAATCAAACATAATAAATTTTTAACTTACTCTTTGATATTGTTGTTCACGCTTAATACCAGCAACCTTTGAGTTTAAGTCTCTAATTTTCATGTTAATACCTTAATAATAAAAATGTTTTTTTTTTTTTTTTTAAAAAAAAAAAAATCCAAATTGTATTAATACATTATTACATTATTATAATTAATAATATGTTGTTCTTTACTTTATATATATATTTTTATTTATTTATTAATACTACTTACTACTTAATTTTTCCTTTTCAGCATCTTCCTTTTCAGAGTTATCAAAAACATTATCACCGAATTTCATGTCAAAGAATAATTTCTATTTTTAGCATTATTTTATTAATTAGCAATAATAAATTTAGTATTAATTTATATTTTAATTTAATTAAAAAATTTAATTAAAAGAAAAGAAAATAAATTTTTTTTTTCTATTTTTTTTTTTTTTTTTTTTTGAAAATATTATTTGTAATATATGAAATTTATATATTATTATTGAAATTTATGATTCAAAAATATTTACAGTGTTTTCTTTAGAGAACCAATTTCTAGTAGTAGCCATAACACAGATTAAATGATCACCAGAATCAGCAGCAGTGAAAGTGAAACGACCAGAGCTACCACTTCTTTGGTTAAGAACACGATGTCCATTATCGAAGATTTCCTTTATTATTAATTTTTATATAATTTAATTATTAAATGAACAAAAAATATTTATATATAATATTTTCCATTAATAATTTTGTTAAAGTAGTTTTTTTTTTTTAAAAAAAAAAATAAAATAAAATAAAATAAAATAAAAAAAATAATAATAATGAATATTTTTATTATTGCTATTATTATTATTATAAATTAATGCCTACATCAATAGTAATTAATAAAGATGAGCTTGGATTTTCTCTAAAACTTTGGGATTTATTATCATATTCTTGAGTTCTATAATTTCCTATAATATATTTTCATAGTAATAATTATAATAATATTGAAAAAAAAATAAAAAATAAAAAAAAAATTAATATTATAAAAATTTATATACTTGTATATTAATTCAATTTAATTATTTATATATAAATTATTTACCATTAATGACAGTTCCCTATTGAATTATTATTTAATTATTAAATATCATTTGATAAACATATTTTAAATATATTTATTAATATATTTTTTTAAAAAAAAAAAAAAGTACAAACTACTTTATTTAATAATAAATCACTTCACAAAAAAATACCTTTGATAATTCTTCCATAAAACATTTTTGTTGATTTCCTTCTAAGAAGAAATACATAGATTTTACTGAACTACAAAGGAAACTCAAAAAAAGAAAAGTTATTCCTAATTGGTGACTTAAATGCATTTTGTATTTATCTTTTATCTATTAATTATTATATTTATTATTTATTTCTTACTTTTTTTTAAAAGAAAAAAAAATATTACATATAGATTTTAACAATATATATGGCATTTATAATATTTAAACAATAAAATAAAAAATAAATAATAATAAATAATTAGTATTAATAATATTAACTTATTTATTTTAAATATTTTTTTATCAAATTAATCAAATTAATTGTTGAATATATTAGAAATTGAGATTTTGTATATATATATAATATTAAAATTAATTATCTTCTTCAATTATTCATATTTCCGATCTTTAAATTTACTTTTTATAATACTATCTTGTTTATTTGTTTTGGCTTATTATTAGGAAACATAATTTATTAAAACTGTAAATATATATTTTTATAATTGTTTATCATTTGTTTATTTTTTAAATATATTTAAATTTTTCTGATGAAAATTAAATAAAACTAGTTATGTATGTTTTATTTTTATTTATTTTTTTTTTAGGAGAAAAAAATAAATAAAATAAAATAAAATAAAACAATAAAATTATTTTGATTATCTATAATTCTAATATTCAATGAAAATATCCAAAGTACCCATAATAAAGAATGATTAAGCATTGTAAAAATAACATTTATGAATACTTTAAAAGTAACATTTATTTCAATTTTTGTTATATATTTAATTTTGTGATTTCTGAATAAATTATATTTAAATTAATTAATAATATATTCACACTGTCATTCTTTAATTAAAAATTCTTATATGATTCACAAATATAAACAATGATGATGATGGATCCAAAATCAAAACATTTCTTGATTTTCTTATTTAAAAAAAAAAAAAAAAAAATAAAATAAATATAAATATTATTTTATATTTCTTTAAAAAAAAAAAAACCTACTTTTATTTTTTTTTTTTATTTATTTTGTTTTATTTTCCTTTTTCTTTTATTTTATATATTATATAAAATATTATCAACTTTCGTCTTTTTATAATATTTTTTTTTATTTTAAACTTATATATAAATATATAAAAATTGTAAAAATTTGAAAAAAAAAAATAATATAAAAATTGTTTATGTATATTGTTCTTAATTTATCCAATTATACTTTTTATTTCTATTATTTATGATCTATGATTTATTATTTATTATTTATTATTTATTATTTATCATTTATTTTTTATTATCTATTATTTATTATTTTATTATTTATTTTTTATTATCTATTATTTATTATTCAATTATTTATTATTTATTATTTATTATTTATTATTTATTATTTATTATTTATTAATTATTATTTATTATTTATTATTTATTATTTATTATTTATTATTTATTATTTATTATTTATTATTTATTATTTATTATTTATTATTTATTTATTATTTATTATTTATTATTTATTATTTATTATTTATTATTTATGATTTATTATTTATTATTTATTATTTATTATTTATTATTTATTATTTATTGATTATTATTTAATATTATTCAATTGAAATAATATAATATGAATATTGAAATAATATATTAAAATATTGACATTAAAAATTATTATACTTCTATTTATTTATTTATTTATTTATTTATTTATTTATTTATTTATTTATTTATTTATTTATTTATTTATTTATTTATTTATTTATTTATTTATTTATCTTTTTATTCTTTTACTCATATGTATTTATATAACTCAAGATGGATGTATAATGTATGTATTATACATTTTTTAATCATTAAAGTTAACAGATGAAAATTTTTTTAATCCACCAATGAAATTAAAAGATGTATTATTTTTATATTTTTTTTTGTGATTATTTATATTAAAAAAAGAAATATGGAAAAAAATAAATATTAGGCAAGGAAAAAAATATGAGTAGCTTTCATTATAACTAAAAATTATTCATAATAATTATATATAAAAAGAATTATTTAATCTTATTATTTTGTTGAAAATTATAATATTTAAATGCCTTAAGTTTAAAAAAAATAAATAAAAAACTGAATAGTATCAATAATATGCTATATTTTATGCATCATCTATTAGTATAATATCAAATTATGAATTTGACTAAATATATGACCTATTAATTTTTAAGTGATAAAAATAATAAAGTATAAGTATTCATTTTAAATAAGAATGTATTATTTAATTTTTCTTTCTTCTCTTTAAAGTTATTAGTATATAATGAATAATAACGATAATAACTATGATTATATATTTATATAATTTATATAATCAGTATAGGCAGATACAAAAGAAAGCCTATTATAATTATGATAATCTACTATTACTTTACTTATTCATATATGTATTATATCATATAATAAATAATTTAATATTAATTAAAAATAAAAAAAAAAAAAAAAAAAAAAAGTATATTTAAAAATTAAAATTAAAATATAAATAATAAAAATAAATAAAATTTTCTTTTTTTCCATTTACAAAATTAAATATATTTATATATTGATATTGAATGACTAAGATTAATAATAATTAATTCTATTTATTAATTGTTATTATTAACACTTATTTATATTAATTTGAAAGTAATGATTTTTATCAAATTATATGAATCATTATACCGAAATAATTAACCAAAATTTATTATTTTTTAAATAATCATATCATTTTAAATAATTAAATATTGATTTATTATTATAAATATTATTAATTATATAACGAATAGAATTAACAATTAATTAGAAAATGAAAAAATAAAAAAAGAAAATTATTCTATTCAAAATTAAACCTATTTTTTTTTAATAATCATGTCATTTAAAATAATAAAAAAGTGATTTATTTTTATAATTCATATTAATTATATAATGAATAGAATTATCAATCAATTATTAGAAATGAAAAAAAAAGTAAAAAGAAAAAAGAAAATTATTCTACTTAATTAGACCTATTCTTCTTAAATTTGTAAGTAATAAATTAAATAAAATGATTATTATTGTAACGTTTTTTTTAATTAAAAATAAATTCAATAATTTTATTTTTAATTATTTTTTTTTAGTAAGATTTTCTTAATTATTATTCGTGGATTTTAATTCATTAAATGTATTTAATCACTGATTTTAAATTAACTGTAATATATTATACTATATATTAATAAATTGAATTATATCATCAATAGAATTAAAATTTACCATTTAATTATCATCATCATTTAAAATAATTATAATAAATAATTATAAATATAAACATATATAAAATTACTTATAATTATTAATATTTATATAAATATTAATATAAATTATTATAAATGTTTATATTTTTAATATTAATTATTATATGAATAATATTTAATTATATATCAATCAGAAATAATAAATAAATAATAAACAATAATTAAGCAATAATAATAATTAATAATTAATAAATAATAAATAATAAGTAATAATAAAGAGTATTTATTAATAAATAATAAATAACAAATAACAAATAATATATAATTGAATAATTAATAATTGAATGATAAATAATAAATAATAAATAATAAATAATAAATAATAAATAGTAAATAATAAATAATAAATAATAAATAGTAAATAATAAATAATAAATAATAAATAATAAATAATAAATAATAAATAATAAATAACAAATAATAAATAATAAATAATAAATAATAAATAATAAATAATAAATAATAAAATAATAACTAATAAATAATAAATAATAAATAATAAATAATAAATAATAAATAATAAATAATAAATAATAAATAATAAATAATAAATAATAAATAATAAATAATAAATAATAAATAATAAATAATAAATAATAAATAATAAATAATAAATAATAAATAATTGAATAATTTATAATATATATAAATTATTACTTTTATATTAAATATAATAAATCATTTTGTTTTAAAAAAAAAAATTTTTTTTCATTTTTTATTTTTCTTTATTTTATCAAAACTTTTTTTATTCTTCTATATATTCTTTGTTAATATATTTTTTATTATAAATATTATAAAAATATAATAATATATAAGAATAAAAGTAATAAAAAATTAATTAAAGGTAAAAATAATAAAAACTTATTCATAAAAGGAATAAAAATTGAATTAATGATTAATAAATCATCAATAAACAAGAAATAATTAAAAAGCAGTATTATCTTCGATATTGTAAAATAAATATAAACTTAAAAGACAAAAATTACGGATGTTTTTGAAAAATGGAAATTTAAAAATAAATAAAATATAATTCAAATCAATAAATATTTTGAAATAATATTAGCATGGATTGCAATAAAAAATATATTACTATATTAAAATAATTCATATATATTTAAAATTACTGGATTTTATTATTTATAATAAAATGAATAAAATTATTATCCAAATATAATTAACAATGTTTATTTTATATTATAAATAATACTGATAAAAATTAATCAATTTTTTAAAAATATATCTATATTAAATGAATAATGGGAATAAACATGAATATTAAAATCTATAAAATAGGCAATATATTATTTAAAATAAAGGAAAAAATATATTGTACCTTTATTTACAACTATAGTTATTTTTTTTTCTTTTTTTTTATTCTTCAAAATTATTAAATTTTTGTTTTAGTTTTTCTTCAATCTAAATTAATATTAAAAGTTCCTTGGACAAATAAAATTAAAATTGTTAGAATCCCTTAAAAAATATTCAGAATATTAAAAAAAAATTATCGAAACTATTTATAATAGCAATAACAATAATAACATATAACGAAGAATATATAAAAATAGATGTAAAAATTAAAAAAAAAAAAAAAAAAAAAAATTCAGTAGAAATATCGGAAAGAAATAAACATTACTATATAAAAATTATAAAATATCAAATAAATAAGAAGATTATATATCAGATTAATATAAATATTGATAAAATGAAATATTAAAAAAATAAAATATTTTATATTTCGCTATTAAAATATATGGTTTATCCATAAATATTAATAATAGTATTAAGAAATAATTATGAAAAATATTAATTATAATTTATATATATTAATAATAATAATAATCTTAAACTGTTTTTTAAATAAATTATAGAAGTAAGAAAAGTATATATTCAATATATAATAAAATAAATCCAAAGATATATATATTTATAATTAGAAAGATTACAACATGAGTTTATCACCATCTGAAAAGCGTAAGAGAAGAATTGGTTTAAGACTTCCAACTGGAACAGTAAATATAATAAAAAATACTGAAGCTGACGAAGTAGCTGCTCTTCCAAAACAAATAGAAAAACTTGAAGTTTCAAATACTTTTAAGATTGATTTAAAACATGAAGATTTAAAGCCTTTTGAAGAATTAGGTGCCGGTAATGGAGGTACAGTAAATAAAATTTTACATGTTCCAACAAACACTATTATGGCTAGAAAGGTAAAATTATATATATAGATTATTTTATTTTATTTTATTTTTTATTTTATTTTATTTTATTATTTTTTTTTTTTTTTGATTATAAAAATTATTCAAAAAAAAAAAAAAAAAAAAAAAAAACAAAAAACAAAAATAATAAAAAAAATTCATAAAATAATGAAAATAATATTAATAAATTTTTATTATTAATATAAAATATAAAAATAATTTATAATAACAAATTTTTTAAAATATATATAACAATCATTAATCATAAAAGGTTATCCATGTTGAAGCTAATGCTACTGTGAGAAAACAGATTTTAAGAGAATTACAAATTTTACATGATTGTAATAATCCTTACATTGTTGGTTTTTATGGTTCTTATATTAATGAAGGTGATCTCTTTATTTGTATGGAATATATGGATTTAGGGTAGCTATTTTAAAATTAATAAATAAATATTATAAAAACTACTGATTAAATTTGACACTAAAAATTAAATAATACAATTTATATAAATATATATTTATTATTAATGTGTATATATATAAATATAATTCATTCAAATTAATTAAAAATATTAACAAAATAAAAATAAAAATAGTTCGTTAGATTCTATTTACAGAAAATTAGGTCCAATTAAGGAACCAATTCTTGCTGATATTACTTTATCTGTCTTAAGAGGTCTTATATATTTACATGAAACTCACAAAATTATTCATAGAGGTATAATGTTGTTAATAAAAAAAAATATAATATAATAATAATAGTAATAGTAATAATTAAAATTGAGTATTATTATATTTTTAAAGAGTACAATTTATTTATATTTATATTAATTATTATCATATACCAATAAATCGTATATCATATATTTTTATATATATATTTAAAAAAAAAAAACTTTTAGATATTAAGCCATCTAATATATTAGTCAATTCCCAAGGTGAAATTAAATTAGCAGATTTTGGTGTCAGTGGTCAACTTGTTAACTCAGTTGCCAATACTTTCGTTGGTACTAGTCATTATATGGCTGTAAGTTTTAAATTATTCATTATATTTATATATAAATATATTAATATTGATATAAATTTAATTTTTAAAAACTTATATTTAATAACTTATTTTTTTTTTTTTTTATTTTTTTTTTTTTTTTACAATCATTAATAAAAAAAAAATAACTTTAAAAATAATTATATTAATTCTAAATATTATTAAAAATTTTATATACTCATTCGATTAAACAATTTAATTAGCCTGAAAGAATTCAAGGTGGTAAATATTCAGTACAATCTGATGTATGGAGTCTTGGTATTTCTTTGATGGAACTTGCCATTGGTAAATTCCCATTCCCACCAGAAGGTATTGTTCTTCCTATCTTTGATTTATTACAATATATTGTTAATGAGCCAGTACCTCCATTACCAGCAGATCAATTCAGTGAAGAATTCCAAGATTTTTGTAATAAGTGTTTAATTAAAGATCCACATAAACGTCCAAACTTCAAATACTTAATAAAACATAAATTTGTAGTAAAGGCTGAAGAAGATAATGTTGATATGAAGATTTGGGCAAAGGATGTTGAAGAAAAATTAAAGAAATAAAAAAAAAATAAAATAAAATAAATAAAATAAAATAAAATAAAATAAAAAAAGATAAAAAAAAAAATAAAATAAATTTCAAAATAATACTAATAAACAATAATATTAATAATATATATATCAAAAATAAAAACAATAAACAAAGAAAAAAAATAAGAAGTAAAAAAATAAAAAATAAAAAATAAAAGAAAAAGAAAAAAAAAATAAAAAAAAAAAATAAAAAAGAAAAAAATAAAAAAATAAAAACAAAAGTCATAAATAAATTTAATATATAAAATATATTATAGTAAATAAAATAAAAAAAAAAATACCCAAAAAATTTTAGTTTTTTTTTTTTTTTTTTTTTTTTTTTATTAAAAAAAAAAATATTTTATTTTATTTTATTATTAATTTAAATATATATATATATTTAAATTTATTTTTTAATTATTATTAAACTATTAAAGAATATTTGCAAAGTATATATATATATATATTTAAATAATTAATTTGAAAATGAAATAAAATAATAATAGTAATAATAAATAAATAAATAAATAAAAATATATTTTAAAGTAATTTTTTTTTTCTATTTTTATTTTTATTTTTATTTTATTTTTATTTTTATTTTTTATTTTATCTTTTTTTATTTTATTTATTTATTACATTAAAATAAAATTAAAAAAATTAAAAAGAAGAAAAACTAAAATATAGAAAAAAAAAAAAATTAAAATAAAAAAAAAAATATAAAAAAATATATATATAAACTATTTTGTTAAAAAAAAAAATGTATATATATATATATATTAATAAAAAAAATATAAAAAAATAAAAAAATAAAAAAATAAAAACCTTATCATCATTTTATTAAGAAGATAAATTTTCATAAAAAAAAAAAATATTAAATTTCAAATATTTTAAAACTTCATTCATTTTAGGAAATCCAAAATAATTTCCCATTATAAAAATAAACAATAAATTATTATTCCTATTTTCAATTCTATTTCCACTACTATAATTATTCTAAATATAATTAATACGAAATTCTATGTATATATACTATTAATAATTAAATAGATAAAACATAAAAAATAAAAAAAAAGTTAAAACGAATTTATTTTAACATAAATAATGGACATGGTGTTATCATCGATGAATGGGAAAAGTTAGAAGCTATGGCTTCTAAGGTACTTTTGTAATTATATAATATATAATATTTCATTTCATTTCATGTATTTTATTTATTTTTCTTTTAAATCATGTAATTTTATTATTATTATAAATTAAATAAAGTTTTCTCTAAGTCTAAAAAAAAATTTTTTAGCATAAATATATTATAGAATATAGCTTATTTTATTTTATTTTATTTTATTTTATTTTATTTTATTTTATTTTATTTTATTCAATCTGTACTTTAATATTTATTATTCTACTATTTATTTTATTTTATTTTATTTTATTTTATTTTATTTTATTTTATTTTATTTTATTTTATTTTATTTATTTTATTTTATTTTATTTTATTTTATTTTATTTTATTTATTTTATTTTATTTTATTTATTTATTTTATTTTATTTTATTTTATTTTATTTTATTTTATTTTATTTTATTTTATTTTATTTTATTTTATTTTATTTTATTTTATTTTATTTTATTTTATTTTATTTTATTTTATTTTATTTTATTTTATTTTATTTTATTTTATTTTATTTTATTTTATTTTATTTTATTTTATTTTATTTTATTTTATTTTATTTTATTTTATTTTATTTATTTTATTTTATTTTATTTTATTTTATTTTATTTTATTTTATTTTATTTTATTTTATTTTATTTTATTTTATTTTATTTTATTTTATTTTATTTTATTTTATTTTATTTTTTATTGTCACCATTATTAATTTGTTTTATATTTTTAAAAATTCAAATTTTTAATTATTGTTTTATTTTATAAAATATATATATTATATATTATTATACCTTATTATCCTTTTTACTTTTTTATAGAATACCACAAAAGATCAATTCTATAGTAATTTTATATCAATTATCAATTATATTATATAATTTATTATTAAAAGTTTAATTTATTTCTGTTTTTAAATTAATATTTTTTGAATGTTTCATTTCGCAATGTGGCGTTTATATTGTTGTAATTTAATGCCATAAATTTTTTAAAAACAATTATATATAAATAAATAAATATATAAATATATAAATATATAAATAAATTATAATCAGGTTTAATAAAACTATGTTAATTATTAAAAAATAAAATGTTTTTAACTATTTTCTTAAAAAAGACTGAATAATTAATGATAGAAATTTTAGCTCTAATGATATAAAAATAATGATATGCTTATTAATAATTAAAGACAGAAAAGTGAAGGAACTGGAAGACATTTTTGAAAGAACGAGAATTATAGATATGATTGAGATTACGAATTCGATAAATATCTTAAGTATGTTAATAATTTTATTTTAAATTTTCTTAAATATTTCAAAAATAAAACATAAAGATTTCAATGAAAGCTTTTAAATTATCATTAATTAAGGAAAAAGAAAAGAAATCTAATTCAATAGTTAATTTTAATATATTAATTTAACAATTTTTGTGAAGTTGATTTAAAGGATAGTAAATATATTATTACACCTATACAGCTCACCTATTGTGTTTTATATAATAAAGAAATTTTAAATATATTACTAAAATATGGAGTTAATATTCAAATATTCAAAATAATGAAGGCGAAATACCATTAAATTTTCTTTGCTTCGCAACTCCTTCATTTGAAATATTTAAAATTATTAATTAATCATGAAGCCAATCCATATATTATTGATGATTTTGGAAATAACGTTAATCCATAAAATATTTTAAAACTCGTTATGGGAAAAACAAAAAAAAAATTATTACAATTAATATATTTGAAAAAGCAACCATTTGAACTTCATTATTGATGGTACCGATGTTCATAACGGTAATATTCTTAGAAATGCAAATGGGGATTACTTGAAGATTGATATTAGTAATAAACAAGATGGATCAAAAATAGATTCAATTTGTTGGATATTTTCCCTGTATGAAATAAATTAAATGATAATTCCTATAAAGACAATGAATATCAAAAAATATTGAAGAGAAATTTAGAGAATTATATATATAAGCTGAAAGGATAATTTGTAGAAGAATAGAATATATTGATTGTGATGGAATAGATTCTCCTAACTTATTATTTAACAAATAATAATGGAAATCAATTGAATTGGAAGAAGCATGAAAACCGCTTTAATGATCATATATAATGTTAGGATATACTTAAATCATTAATTTGAAATCAATTTGGATTAATTGATTCTCATGGAACGAAAGTATTGACATTTTATTATTTAAAATTTTATTATATATAAAAATGGGGTAGGTAATGTTAATAAAGGAAGACTTATTAATGATATTATCAAAAATAATGATTTTGAACCAAGGGATCCGAATAACCAAATAATAAACAGGTAATATTATAGATATTTTTAATAAAGTAGCTATAGAATATAATAGATTTAGTAATTATAAAAAAAAAAACTTTTCCCAGAACCAAAATAGTATACCCCATCTCAATTTTAATTAAAGATATAGATGAAGATAAATTATATTTTCATCTTAGCAACGCTAATGACATTTATTTATTTACTCTTTTCATGTATTCCTATTAATAAAGAATATATTATGGATAGAGAAACTGATAACTCTTCAAACGCTTAAATAATACATGAATCATTAACAACTGTTGATGGAATATTACAAAGATATGATAAAAGGTCTAAATGCCTTTCTAATGGTTATCTTGGATGTAAAGGAGCGTCAAAGCTAAAAAAAATTCATTAGGACAGGTTATCGGGATCAATAACTCTGAAGGAAAAGGCTATAATTTTCTTCATATAGTCAATTCAAACTCTAGTCCGGAATAAGGATTTCTTTAAATAGAAATCTTATATTCTTGGAAGTGAGATTTGTTGTCAATGAAATTTATTCTAAAATCATTTATACACTTTATTTTGAATACTACTTTTATTTCACATTATTATTTTAAATATTATTATGTTTAAATTGAACAAATAATATTTAATATTTTTTTAAAAAAAATATTCAAGTAATTAATAAATAAAATAAATAAATAAATAAATAAAATAAAGATAAAATTTAAAGTGATTGCGGCTATAACAAAAAAAAAAAATTGAAAGTAAAGATATTTCTATAATTTCAGATTATGATATAATTACTGAAAAAAAAAAAAGGAGGAATTGAATATGATTCAAGGAAATATAGGTTTAATAATAATCTCAGTCGACTACGTAGCATTGTACTTAATAGTTGTGTGTAGCAAAATCAACATATAATATTTTATGTTCCCATAGTAATGATAACTAGATCACAATTGAAGATGAAGTAGCAAAATTAACAAAAAAAAAAAAAAAAAAAAAAAAAAAAAAAAAAAAAAAAGTGATGTGTAAACTTGATAAAGAAAATAAAAAAAAAAAAAACTACATATATAAAAATAACAATCAAGAAATATTAAAGGTTTTTTTTTAAAGAATCAATGTATAGATATAATAATGAAAGAACAATAGAAAATACAAATTATGTAGGTTTAAAAGGTTTAACAATCGAAGAAAAATACAATACAGTCACAGAATATTATAAAAGTTATCAAAGAAGTTGACAAAGTTTCGATGAATATATGAGAGGTCGTTTTAATGATAAAGATATTAGATATATTGGAAAAAAAAAAAAATAAAGAAATTGTCAAATATACAATGGCGTTGAATTATTGAATCGATTAAATTATATGTATGTAAAAATGTCGAACGATGCTACCGACGAAATTGCTAGATTGCATCCAAAGATATTTAAACTTGAAGAAAATAAAAGTTTATCAGATTATATTGATCCTGATGGAGTCGAAGTATTATACATTTGGTAGTTATTCCTTTCGTGAAACCCATAAACGTGATTTACAAAGTAATTGTATTATTATATTATTATGAGTATAAATAAATAATAACTAAGTAAAAATAAATAATAAATAATTAAATAATTAAATATTAAATAAAATAATTGAATAATAAATAATAAATAATTTAATAATAAATAATAAATAAATAAAATATAATGAAACATTTCTTTTATTTATAGACGATAGCGAGGAATGGTTAAAAAAAAATATAAATTAACAAAAATTATAAAAATAAAAAATAAAAATTAAAATTAAAATAAAAATAAAAAATAAAAAAGATGAAACTACTATTATATATATATATTATTATTATTATTATTATTATTATTATTATTATTATTATTATTATTATTATTATTATTATTATTATTATTATTAATATTATTATTATTATTATTATTATTATTATTATTACTATTATTATTATTATTATTATTATTATTATTATTATTATTATTATTATTATTATTATTATTATTATTATTATTATTATTATTATTATTATTATTATTATTGTTATTGTTATTGTTATGAATACAAAATCAAAAAAAAAATGGATAATACATATAATGATAATTCATATTTCTAAATTAAAAGTTTTTATATTTATTTACAAAAAATTTATAACAAATATATAATATATAATATATATATTAAAAAAATAATAATAATAATAATAGTAATAGTAATAAATAAATATTTTTTATTTATTGTGTTATCCTACTATTAAATAATGTTGAAATAATATTTTTTTGTTTAATCATCATCATTATTAAATTATTATTTATATATATTTAAATGATCTTTGGAAAATTTATTTAATAAAATATTAATATGCTCAATTTATACCTATTTACCCATACTTTAAATGAAATATATATTCGCCTAAAAATTTCAATTCTTTAGTAGAAAAAATAATAAAGATATTAAAATAACAAAAATATAAATTTACAATAATGAAAAACCCAAATTATGACCATATTATCAATAATGATTTTTAAAAATAGAGATAATATTAAAAGAAAAAAAAAATATATTTTTTTTTTATATTTTATTTTATTTGCTTTTATTTTTTTATTTTTTCATTTTTATTTTTTTTTCTACATATATAATGTTCTTTAACACGAATTTTTTGTATTTTATATCAATTATACGTTTATTCGATAGATATTCATACATTTATTTTGCCCTTTTTTTTTATTCCTTTTTTTTTTTTTTTTGCATATTATCATTGTTTACTTTTATATTTCAATATTTTTAACTATTTACATTACATTACAAATTAAATAAATGAACTTTAAAGAAAAAATAAAAAATAAAAAAAAAAAAAAAATAGATCAATCATTTTAATAAATGGATGAAAATGGAATATAATATAAAATATTATGCTCCTTTCCTATTATTATTATTTTTTTCAATATTATAGAATCATTATACCCAATTTATTATGATGATCTTTTTTCTTCTTTCTTTTTCTTTTATTTTTTTTTCTGTTTGTTAAATAAATTTATTCATAACAATTCTTTAAAACTTCTAAAATTTCTTCATGAGTTACCTTTTTGTAACCACCACCAAGATCACAAGAGTTTGCAATATCTGGTAACATTTCCTTGGTAGCGCCAAGTTCCTTAAGAGTGGTAACCATACCACAAGACTTTGAGAACTTTTCTAAGCAATCAATACCTTCAAGAGCAACTTGTTCCTTAGTCTTACCAGTATCATCAACATTCCAGATAACCTTAGCATAGCGAACAAACTTGTCAAGACCATACTTGTAAATGAAACGGTAGTATGGCATAGAAATAGCACATAATCCCATACCGTGTGAACAGTTAGTGTAAGCACTAAGTTGATGTTCAATGGCATGAACTTCCCAATCTTGAGTTTTGGATAAACCAACAACTCTGTTTAAGGCCATGGTAGCACACCACATAATGTTACTTCTTGCTTCATAGTTGGTTGGATCTTCAACAGCAATCTTAGCAGCACGAATAACACACTTTAAGAGAGCTTCAATTAAATAATCAGATGTATTATCATCATCACCAGAGAAGTATTGTTCCATTAAGTGACTCATAATATCAAAGATACCACTGACCATTTGGTATTTGGAAACAGTGAAAGTATATTCTGGGTTTAAGATAGAGAATTTTGGATAAACTTCTGGTGGGAAAACTCTACCGGACTTAATCTTGTTTTCAACATCACTAATAACACTACCACCATTCATTTCACTACCGGTACCAACCATAGTAAGAATAGAGGCTACTGGAACAATTTTGTGGCCCTTTAAATCAGCTTGTTTACGCCAGTATTCCTGGAAAACATCAAAACCTTCAGCATAGGCACTAACGGAAATACCCTTGGCACAGTCAACTACACTACCACCACCAACAGCTAAAATTAAATCAATGTTATTATCCTTAACAATCTTAGCACCTTCAAGCATTTTAGTTAAAGCTGGATTTGGTAAAATACCTGGGCATTCAAAAATTTCCTTATCACATTTCTTTAAAATGGCAACAACTTTATCATAAATACCATTCTTCTTAATGGAACCTCCACCATAGGCAAGTAAAATTTTTTTACCAAATTTATTTAATTCACCTTCTAAGTAATCTAATGAATTTCTACCAAAGTAAATCTTGGTTGGGTTGTAGAAATTGAAATCGTACTTCATTTTTTTAAATGTTAAATAAAAGTAAACAATGAATTTTTCCTAAATGCTTATGAAAGAAAAAAAAGGCAAACGAAGGAAAAAAGTTGTTTATTTATAGTTTTTTTTTTTTTTTTTTTTTAATATATATATAATTATTTTTAATATTTTAAAATTATAATAATTTAGTTTTATTAATTATTAATTGTTTTATTAATTATTAATTGTTTATTATTTATTATGATTAATATTATTATTTATTATTATTTTAAAGCTTATTTAAATTAAAATAAGAAAAAAAGGAAAAATTAGTTAAAACATGATATATGAATAATTAATTAAAGTATATTAGCCAATCATTTTTTAGTTCTTAAGAATTAAACTTTAATACTAAATGATGGAAATAAAGCCGCTCCATATTCCATAATAAATAATTGAATAATAAATTATTATAAAAAAAACAAAAAAAAAAAAAAAAAAAGCAAAAAAAAAAAAAAAAATCCATTAATAAAAGTATTATTAATTATGAAAGTACTTTTATTAATAATATATTATACCATATATTATAGATATACTACCAGTGTATATTAGATTATTCTGTCCTTTGAAATTTTATTTAAATGTTTAAATGGAAATTAATTTTGATGATGGAGTAATTTAAAATTTTTATTTTTATTATTTTTTTTTTAATTAAAAATAATAATAATAAAATATAAAAATAAGAAATATAGAAATATAAAGTATATAAAATATAGAAATATAAGAAATATATATAGAAATATATAAAATATATGATATAAAATAAATAGTGAAGTACTATAAAATATTAAAGTATTTAAAAAAAAATAAAATAAAAATTAAGAAATACTAAAATATAATATAATATAATAATAAATTATAGTTAAATATAAAAGAAACTCTATAAATGTATACAGATATAGATATCTATAAAATATATAAACACATTTTTGATAATAATAAATATATATAAATAAAGACATACTTTAAAAGTTAAAAGTTAGTTTAAAATAATAATAATAAACAATCATAATAATTTATATATTCATAAATAATAATTTAAAATCTCTAATAGTACAAATTCATTGCCAAAAAAAAAAAAAAAAAAATATATATATATATATAGATCAAATTTTATTGTAGGTATGATACATCAAAATAGGGTGAATTTTATTTTTTATGTACAATTTGAAAAGTATTATAGATGATCCATAAAATATAAAAATATACAAAATAATGCAAAGAAGGTTAAGATATCATAATATAATAAAAAAAAAAAAATTGAATTAAAAGAATATAAATTATAAGATATAATATGACATAAAGTACATATATTGAATAATAATGTTTATCAATAAATAATAAAAAATACATATTTATATATTTAAATATTTTATTATTCAATATTTTTTATTCAATATTCTTTAATTTTTTTTTTTTTTTTAGTTGTTGTTGCTATTCTTTGTTATATTCCATAACATTTAGTATTCTAACTTTATGATGATAAATAAATATTTATTAGCTATTGCTATTATTTATGACTTTATTGTTGTTATTTATTTCTTTTTTATTGATATTGTTATTTTTTTTTATTATTATTACTTAATAATTACTTTAATTATAATTACATTCATGTTTAAATTTATAATATTACTCAATTATTATATATAACAATCGTCTGCTATTCCATCTATAATTTTAATGCACCTACATAATATAATATACAATATAAATTTCATATAAGTATTAATTTATATTTAAAAATAATTATATCATAGAAATATTATAATTAATTAATATTCATAAATTAAGTATTAAATGATAATGTATTATTAAAGTTCAAAACCATCACACATAATTATTATTATTATTTATAATTTTATATACTATATATTGATATAGAGATAGACATTAAATAAAAGCTAATATATATATATATAGTCTTTTGATACTGAATAGAGCATAAAATATTATATAAAAAAAATATGGGATGATAACTATTTTTAATTTAAATAAATAATCTTTTTTTTTTTTTTTTTAAAAAAAAAATTATTATTATTTTTCAGAATTATGTAAATTTTATTAATTAATTATTAAAGTTTTTAAGGTAATTTTAACTTTTTTTTTTTTTACCAATGTACTGATTGAATATAAAACTATTATTACCAATTTATTGAATATTAAACTATAATAAAGTATGAAATAAATTACTTTTTTATATTTCTTTATATCTATTCTAACCTTTATTTTAATAATTATCTACTATTTCTTATTGCCTTATATTATCATTATATTTATACAAAAATTCATTTATATTTTCTTCATTATTAAAATAATTATATTAACAATTATAATGAATATAAAAATAGCATAAATATAAAATTAAAATAATAATATAAAAAAAAATAAAAAATAAAAAAGATAATTAATTTTATACATATTTATTTATTCTTATCAAATATATATATTGATAACATTGATAATAATAAAAAGTAAATAATATATATATAGGTATATATCCATAACTGTTTATGCATGTATATGTGAATATGTATATATGGAGGAATGTATGGGTATATATTTGTAAAATAGTAATATATATAGTAAATTTTAGGTATAATAAAGTACAGATTTTTTTTTTTTTAATAAATTTATACTTAGAATAATTATGTTTATTATAATATATTACTAAAGTTGACATAATTATAAACAAAAAATTCATGACTCTTAACAATATATATATATATATAACAATAAGTAATAATAATAATAAAATGAATGATCTATATAACAATACATTTTAATCATTATTAATAATAAATGATAATAATCATAACATTGATTATCTTTTCTTTATATATAAATATTTTTTATTAAATATTTCTTACTAATGTTCAAATGACATAAACTATTTTAATTTGCACATAAAGAGAAAAGAAAAGACAAAAGAAAAAAAAAAAAAAAAAAAAAAAAAAAAAAAAAAAAAAAACTTCAAAAATTTTAAAGTTTTATTATAAAAAAACGAAAAAAAAATTTTTTTTTATTGTTATTCTTATATATTCATTTCCTATAGGATTTTATTTTTGTTTTTATTTTTCTTTTCTTCCTTTTTTTTATTAATATTGATTTTTTATGATAAATAAATAAATAAATAAATAAATAAATAAATATATAAATATTGAAATTAAAAATCATTTAGATGTAGATGACTCAATTATATAACAATTAAAGTTTACTTTTAAATAAAAAGAAGATTGATCTTTGAAAATTAATTAAAAATATATTTATTATAAAGAAAAAAGTTCTCATTAAACATATAAAAAATATATATATAAAATCATACATAAAAAAAAAATTACATTGAGCTAATCTATAAAAAAATTAGATATAGAGTATAATTCATAATTTAATAATAATAAGATACATCTTCATTTTTTAACTTTTTTTATATATTTATATGATTTCTTTCTTTTTAATAATGATTTAAATAATTATTTGTTACAATTTATCAAAATTATTTTAATATATATATTTTTTTCATTTAGTTTTATACTATATATTGATATTACCTTTTTTATATATCTGTATATATATAGATATATAATTTATTATTTGAATCATTTTAACTTTAATTTTTTTAGTTGATTCATAAAAATTTAAAAAAATTTTTTATGTGTTTGAAAAAAAAGATTGGTTACCATAATAATAATAATAATAATAATAATAATAATAATTACAATGAATAAATAATAAATAATTGAAAAATTAAATAATAAATAATAAATAATAAATAATAAATAATAAATAATAAATAATAAATAATAAATAATAAATAATAAATAATAAATAATAAATAATAAATAATAAATAATAAATAATAAATAATAAATATTAAATAATAAATAATAAATAATTGAATAATAAATAATAAATATTAAATAATAAATAATAAATAATTGAATAATAAATAATAAATAATAAATAATAAATAATAAATAATTAAATAAAATAATAAATAATAAATAATAAATAATTGAATAATAAATAATAAATAATAAAAAATAAATAATAAATAATAAATAATAAATAATAAATAATAAATAATGGAATAATAAATAATAAATAATTGAATAATTAAATAATAAATAATAAATAATAAATAATAAATAATAAATAATAAATAATAAACTAATAATTGAATAAATAATAAATAATAATTGATTAATAAATAATAAATAATAAATAATAAATAATAAATAATAAATAATAAATAATAAATAATAAATAATAAATAATAAATAATGGAATAATAAATAATAAATAATTGAATAATTAAATAATAAATAATAAATAATAAATAATAAATAATAAATAATAAATAATAAATAATAAATAATAAATAATAAATAATAAATAATAAATAATAAATAATAAATAATAAATAATAAATAATAAATAATAAATAATAAATAATAAATAATTGAATAATAAATAATAAATAATAAATAATAAATAATAAATAATAAATAATAAATAATAAATAATAAATAATGGAATAATAAATAATAATAATTTTAATTGCTATATAAAAAATTTTTTTATGAAATATCATATAAACTTTAAATAAAATATAAAGGGTTATAATTATAGATCTCTTATATTCAATGAATGTAAAATAAAACAAAAAAAAATTTTTTTTTCAATAATTAATGAAACGGATATTTAAAATAAAACATTATATAGATGTAAGTTTTTAATAATTTAAATTTTCATGCATGATATCTTATTATTATCTTATTATTTTTTTTTTTTTATATATATTCTATAATAAGTGTTTGATATTATATTATCATTATAAGTAATAAACATTTTTTTTTTTTTAAAGAATTGATTTTTTCATTTTTTTTATTTATTAAAAATGTATATTTGGGTATTTTATGTTTTTATGTAAAGATCATTGATTTAATCAATTTTATAAAAATCAAGCAAGAAACAAATTTAAAATTTTTATTTAAAAGAAATTTAAATTTAAAATGATAAATATTTAATAAATGTAATCTTTTTTTTTTTTTTTTTAATCGATAAAAGGATTATTTAATATATAAATATAAATATACATACATAGGATATTTTATTTTATTTTTTAAAATGAAGAAATTGATATAAAATTTTCTTTTTTTTTTTTTTTTTAGATTATTAATAACAAACTTTTTTTTTCTTTTTAAAATCATTCATCTAAACTTTATCCGTTATTTATTATGATATTAATATATTCTCATGACTTTTGGCTTTTTTTTTTTGTTTCGGTTTCAAAAATATTAAAAAATCAAATATAAAAATATATAAAAAATATAAAAATATATAAAATATATAAATATATAATATATAATAAATATATGAAATATATATAAATATATAATATATAATAAATATATGAAATATATACATTTATATAAATTAAAAAAAAAATATACAATTTGTACTTTTTTTCATATATACATAATTATGATCATGAATCATTTCTATCATATTACAAATTATAATGATCATTATGACTATTTTAAATTATTATTATTTTAAATATTATTTTATTTTAAATTATTGCTATTTTAAATATTATTATTATTATTTTTTTTATTAATTACTATTGTTAATTGCTACTGTTAATTAAATGGATTTAATAAAAATCAACTTAAAACATATTCTAATTATAAATATTAAATGATATTATACTAGATAATTATCAATCAAATAGTAAAACTACACTAACAAAAAAAAAAAAAAAAAAAAAAAGAAATAAAGATCTATTAAATTAAATATCGAATCATAATTAAAAGATTTTTATTTATTTTATATTTTATTTTTGGAGGTTAAATAATATGAAACCAATATAGAAATAAAAAAAAAATATTTTTTTTTCTATTTTTTTTTCCGCATATATAAATCAATTAATTTCTCCAGATAAATTTATTTTCTTATTAATATCTTTTTTTATATCATTACTTTTTAATAATAGAATTATTAATAATTGAAAGTTGTGAAGGGATTTTATATTATAAATATAATATTTATTTATAAAAAAAAAATTTTTTTTTTTAAAACTAAATTTCAAAAAAAATATTATATATATATTTCATATTTTTTATATAACGAAAATACATAATTCAAATTGATTTTGAATTAATATAATTTTTTTTAAAAAAAAAGAGAAAAAAGCAAGAAACAACTATTGAATTAGTTAAACTGGTTTTAATCTTATTCATACTTAAATTGTAAAAAAAAGTAATTTTCCAATAAAAAGTTATATCTAAGGTATTATAATTAAAAAAATGAATATTTTGTTATGTTAATACTTTGAATAATACAAAAAAATAATCTTTTTCAAGATAAGAATAAAAAAGTAATAGCATTTATAATACTTTAAATGTCATTAAGAAAATAATAATAATAATAATAATAATAATAATAATAATAATAATAATAATAATAATAATAATAATAATAATAATAATAATAATAATAATAATAATAATAATAATAATAATAATAATAATAATAATAATAATAATGATAATAATTTTATAGTAATTAGAAACATTTAAAAAAAATAGAGGTTTTCAATAAAATAGTAATAACTATTATAATATAATAATTAATAATATAATAATATTATTAATAAATAGTAATCTTTCTTATGAAATAAATAATAATAAAACTTTTATTTTAAGTAATAATTAAAGCGAAATAGTTACATAATAAATTATTATCAATGTTCATAGTTTTTCGGTTTAATTATAAAAATTAAAGTTATATAATGTTAATTAATAATAGAATTATATGTATATTAAATATTTAATATTAAATAAAGAATTAGATTTAATTAATAAAAAATAAATAATAAATAAATAAATAAATTAATAAATAATAATTAAAAGAGAATTTATTGATAAAAATAAATAAAAATAATAGATAAATAAATAAATAATAATAATAATAATAAATATTATAATAGTAAGTAAATATTAATAATAAATAATAAAATAATAAATAATAAATAATAAATTAATAAATAATAAATAATAAAATAATAAATAATAAAATAATAAATAATAAATAATAAATAATAAATAATAAATAATAAATAATAAATAATAAATAAATAATAAATAATAAATAATAAAATAATAAAATAATAAATAATAAATAATAAATAATAAATAATAAATAATAAATAATAAATAATAAATAATAAATAATAAATAATAAATTATAAATAATAAATAATAAATAGTTGAATTATAAATAATAAATAATAAATAATAAATAATAAATAATAAATGATAAATAATAAATAATAAATGATAAATAATAAATAATAAATAATAAATAATAAATAATAAATGATAATTATACAAAATAATTGAATAATAAAAAATAATAATAAATAATAATAATAATAAATAATAATAATAATAATAATAATAATAAATAATAATAATTATTATTAATTAACATAACAAATAATAATAAGAAACATCATCAAAATTCAACTTTTTTTAAATATTAAAGTTAAATATAAATTAATATAATTAAAAGAGTCTAATGTATATAAACAGTGTATTTTAATATATGGTGATTCAACCATCAATAGAATTCATCTTATTAAGTACATATTAAAAATAATTAATTTAAATCTACAGAAAGGAAAATAAAAAGGAAAATTATTGATATAAGAAAATATTATTATTATTATATATATATAGTTATTTCTTTATTTCATTTTATCATTTTTTTTTTTTTTTGTATAGATAATAACAAATCATTTGATTTATCTTACATTATTAAATATATTGTACTTAAATAAATAAATAATAATAATTATAAAAAAAAAAAAAAAAAAGATTATTATTATTTCGAGAATAATAATTAATAGAAATATTTTTTTCTTGTTTATATATATATATATATTTAATAATTACAACTAAAAAATCAGTAAAAAAAAAAAAAAGATAGAAAAAATATTTTTTCTAAATTTAAAACAAAAAACGAAAAAGTAAAGAACGTAATATTTTCAATTTTAATTTTGATAGAAACAGTAAATCATTAAAATAATAATAAAATGTCTTCAACTAATCCATTTGCTTCTATTGTTCCACCAGAAATTGGTCCTTTAGAATTAAAGAAACTGGGTGATGAATCTTTCAATTCAAAGGAATATAAAAAAGCTATTTATTGTTATACTAAGGCTCTTGAATTCCAACCAAATAACCCAATTCTTTATGCAAACCGTTCTGTTTGTTGGGGTGAACTTGGTCAATTAAATAAGGCTTTAATTGATGCTGATGCAGCTATTCGTGCAAACCCAATGTACCCAAAGGGTCATACACGTCGTGGTGCTGCTTTATTTGCTATGAAACGTTACAAGGATGCTGTATTTTCCTTACAATCTAGTTTAAATATTGATCCAAATGATGAATTAACTAAAAAGGCTTATGATATTGCCAAGGAGAAGGCTGAAAAATGTCCAGAAGAAGATCAAAGTAGTAAATTTGAAACGAAAAAGGAAAATCAATTCACTCCACGTTACAAGCGCTTGAAGGAAATTAATGACACTATTTATGAAAATATTGTCGATAGAGCCTTCATTCCTGCTTATTTACCTTACCGTGAAGGTCTTGATGATTGGTTATTCCATATGACAACAGAAGAAAGAAGAAAGATATTGGAAGCTTCACGTGATTCCAACAAAAATAGTCCAAGTCTTGCTCCAGAAGTTATTCCAACGGCTCATAAGGTCTTATATGATCTAATGGCTTCTCCAGAACAATTATTAAATTATTTAGATAGTATTGCTTTCTTCAGTTTAGAAAGAAGAAATGGGGGTAAAAGCATTGTTGGTAAGTTAATCAATTTAATAATATTATTATTATCATTATTATCATTATTATTACCATTATTTTATTATTATTATCGTTTTTATCGTTTTTTTTTTTTTTTTTTATCTTTATGATATCATTTTAAATTTATAATATTATTTTCATTTATAAATATATAACTCATCATTTTATTGTTATTATTATCATTATTATTTTTTTTTTTTTTTTAATTTATGTATAAATATTATAATTTATATATATTAATAATATAAAATTAAAACGCTATATAATTTTTATGAAATTTTTAAAATTTTTAATCAATACTAATATTAATATACCTATTCTTATAATCTATAACTTATTATAAACTTTATTTTATTTTTTTATAATATTTATACCATACTCACAAAATTATTATTATTATATTATTATATTACTATATTATTATTTACATAATTTTGATTATTGGTTATTGTTAACATTGCTGTCAACATTATGTTATATTACTTTTAAAATCAACAACTACAACAACCGTAACAATAATAATGACAACAACAATAATAAATAAATGAATAAATGAATAAATAAACAAATAAACTTTATTATTATTAAATAATTAATAAATTTTGTTATCAAATAATCATAACCTGATGATTATCAATAAAATATTAATAATGATATTTAATAGATATGAGTTTAGTTGGACCACAGGAAGCTTCTGAAAATCCAGAATTAATGCAAAAATGGTTAATTTACCTTGCTGTTGAAACCGAATTTATGAAACAAGTAAAGAAACTTGATAAATCAAAAATTACTCATCAACCAAGTGTTTTATCTGGTGAACTTCTTACTCAGGTGGCTATGTTCATTGGTGAAGTCAGTAATCAATGGATATCACTTCAAGAAAAAGAAAGTTCCCACAAGGAACAAGTTAAAATTGTTTCTTTACTTGATCAAGAAGCTCTTGCTTCTTCTTGGAAGTTAGTAGATTTAGAAGCTGAATATTTCGTCGGTTATCTTAAGGAATTGAAGCCAAAGGATGTAGATAAATCTGCCTATGATATTATTCAAAGTGTTGCTCGTGATAGAAAACAAGCTGGTATATTATTAACTAAACCAACTTCTGATGTTTTTGTTGCAGCTCTTAAGAACGAAGAATTCAAGAACAGAATTAGTATTGCCGCTGTTCTTGCTTCACACTTAAACCCAGAACATGAAGCTAACCGTTTAATTGTTAAACAACCTATTGATAAAGAAATATATAATTATCTTTTAAGTTTATTACTTTCCAAGGATATTACTAGTAAGGGTAAAGCCTTCCATGAAGCTCAAGCAAAGTATATTCTTGAAAAGAAGGATGTTACTCTTTTACGTGCAATTGCTAACTTTGTTCTTGGTAGCAAGCGTGTCGCTGTTGATTTATCTAACCGTACTAATTTATTAGAAATCACCTATCATGCGCTCTCTATTCAACTTGATCAAATTAATAATATCACCAACAAAAGTAAGAATATTGTATTAGATGATGTCAGTGTCAAGGTCTTCACTCAACTTCTTCGTATTTTAGCGGGTTTCATTAATGTTCGTGCTTTAAACGAAAAGATTAATAGTATTGGTACAGCTGCTGTTTTACACGGTATTGAAGTTTGTGCTGAACCTCATTTACGTAATTTAGGTTCTCAAATTTATTCTATGTTAACCAACCCACCAAAGGGAGATGAAGTAGATGATGAAAATGAACTTGTTCAAGAAGTAGAATCTGCTCTCAACCAAATGAGCATTTCCACTGACGATGTTTTAGATGAAGAATTCCCAGAACCCAGGAAAATAGCAGAACTTCGTAAACAGTTGATTAAAGCTTCTGATATTTGGATGGATTTCACTATTATGAAGAATGATGTTCGTTATATTTCTGCTTGTAATGGTGAAGGTACCGTTTACCTTTGTGGTTACAATGAAGTTAAGGGTCGTAAGAAGGAACATGTATTCATGGGTATTCTCTATAATGTTATCCTTAAGAAGATTGAAGATGCTGTTCTTTTCGAATTTGATACCTACAAGGAAGCAGAAGAATATTGGGTAAAGAGATACAGTATGCTACAAAAATTCTGGGTTAGAGTTAGTACGGAAGCAGCTGCTCTTCTCACCTACTCAATGAAGGATTCCTATCCAAAGGAAAAGATGAATGATGAAGCTAAGGAAGTCTTTGATTTATTATTAGCTATTGGTGGTGGTAATATTCCAAAGAGAACGTTAGAAGAAGCATACCTTGATTGTATCGCTAACAAGGCAGAAGCTTATGATCCAAGTCTCGATAAACCTTACTATTGGTGGAGAGAATTTGTGGGGGCTCGTTTCATTTCTGAATTCCAATTTGGTGTTGGCGATATGTTAGATGTTGGTTGTGGTCCGGTTCCTAAGCATCTTACTTTTGTTCCAAAGTCCATCCATGATGTTCCACCTAAGCCAGATAACTTCCTATGCTATTGGATTAGACAATGTGCTAAGAATATTTCCTATGATCCTGTTCATTTTGTTGAACGTATTAATGCTCTTCTTCTTCACATGACGCTCTACTTCCAAGGTAACTTACAAACCGAAGAAACTCAAAAGATTAATATGAAGAATGTAGTTTACAATGTCTACTTATTGAATAAGAAGGTTTTCAAGGAAAATGAAGAAGATCCAATTACTCATCCATTAACTAAGAGTCCAATTCTTTGTGCTATGATTGAACGTACCGCTTACTACTCTAAATCCAATGAAATTCCAATTGAGGGAATGGCCTCAGTCTTTGAACAATTCCATAGTAATTTAGAATTCCCATTTGAAGGTATGTTGAGATCCATTAATTCGATGCTTCCAATTTATGAACACTTTACTGAAGATCAAACCAATAAGATTCGTGATATGCTTCTTCAAAAGGTTCGTGATTTCTATCAAAAGAGTAAGAAGGCAAGTCCAGAAATTGAAGTATTATCTGAAATGGTTCGTTCCACCTGTTCTGAAGTCATTAAAGATATTAGTGGTAAACATTTAACCTTAGTTACTGGTTATATGAGTGAAATGATGACAGAATTCCTTTCTAAGGTATGGCTTAAGATTAATGACAAATCGTTTGATCCAATGCCAATTACACATAAAGGATTCTTATAAGCTTATTTGTAAAAAAAAAAAAAAAAAAAAAAAAAAAAAAGGGAAATAATCAAAATAAATAAATAAATATATAATTTATAAATTCACATAATTAAATAAATATATATATATATATATAAATAATAATAAAAATAAAAAAATAATAATAAAAATAAAAAAATAAAAAAAAAAAAATAAAAATGAAATGAAATTAATAAGCGAAAAATAAAAAAAAAAAAATAAAATAAAAATTAAAATTAAGAAAAAAAAATCATAAAAAAGAAAAAGAAATAGAAATATATATAAAGGAAAATGGATATAACCAAAGAAAGAAAGAAAGAAAAAAAAAAAAAACTTTTATTCATTACAAATGAAGGAACAACAAGTAAATTAAAAATAATTACTTATCATGTGTGTAATATATTCCATCAACATAAACTTTATTTTATTTTATTTTATTTTATTTTATTTTTTTTTTTCGATTTATTAATTTACCTTTTCATTTATTTTTTTATTTTTTTATTTTTTATTAATATTATTTTTTTAAAATCCAATATAAAAAAAATTATGTATAAACATACCATTATTATTTTATTATATTTTATTTATTTATTTATTTTTTAAAACATTTTTAATTATAATTAATTAATTAATTTATATATATATACATTCAATATTTATAAAAAAAAAAAAAAAGTAATTGTGTAATTGTAATAATAATAATAATAATAAGGATTATTAAAATTAATAGATAAAAAAAAAAAATAATAATAATAAAAAAAAAAAAATTTGGAGTTTCATGATAAGCAAACAAACAAAACAAAACAAAGCAAAAAACAAAAAACAAAAAACAAAAAAAAAAAATTAATATAATAAATCTTGATTTAATTAATTTCATATATACAATTTAAAAAAAAAAACGACTCAAATTTTTATCTTTTTTTTAATTTTTTATTTTTAAAAATTGTGTGTGTTGATATAGGTGTGTATAGGCCAATTTTATTCTTATTTTTTAAAAAAATGGATATTAATTAAAAAGGTTGTTTTAAAGTATATGAATTGAGAAAAAAAAAAAAAAAATCATATATATATATAATATTTTTGATTGTAAAATATTTCATTAAAATATATAGAACTTTCTATACCTCCTATAGCTAGTTTTTGTGCTAAGGCGATGATTCGATGCTTTAAAAAGTGGAAAGATTCTTCTTGTATTATTTCTCATTTAGTCAAAAATATACCTACACTTTCTCACTATTCTTGGACGAAAAAAGCACGGAGTTTAGCAGTACACAAGCACAATAATAAACTTCCTGGAGAAATAAGGAAGTTTTACTGGGAAAATATTCATTATTCAAGCACTCCTGCGATCAGATCTACTAAATACAAGAAATTTAAATTTGGTTTTAAAAAATTTATTCAACGTCTATCACTTAAATATTCACAATTTTCTCTTGGATTTTTTTGGATTGGACGAATTAAATGTGGATTCAAATTTGATGTAAAAACGTATGTTAAAAGTAATCTAGTATCAGAAAATTGCCCAACATACTGCCCTTGTTGTGGTGAGAGTAACAGCTTACCTAGTTTTACACACTGGATACTTTTATGTCCTAAATTTGAAGAATTTAGGCAACATTTCATTCCCTTTGTTGATGAAATTTTTATTAATTTTTCTCTTATTGTTCATGAGAAATCATTGAACATTCCTGATGATAAAGAGGAAGATTTTGATGATAATATCAATTTTTACGTGCTGTGTCTCCTTCTTGGCGGAAATGCAGTATTTGAAATCTTAAAGATCGGCTCGGGGGAAAGAAGGCGATATATTAATAATATTTTTCAATCACCTTCGAACGAGTCTTCTTTCCCGATTTCATATTTTGTGGGGCTTGCGGAATTCCTTACTAACGTTATGCCTATTGTGATTGGTGATTTTTACACCATGATCGATTTGTATAGTGTTAGACCTACTGTTGTCAAGAGCGTCGACGTCGTAACGATAAGGCAAAGAAGAAATTCTGATACAGATTCGAATGACAATTTTCATCCACATGGAGTTATCTTCGATGAATGGGAAGAGTTAGAGGCCTTTTCGTCCTCGAATCTCATAACGTAGTTTTTTAATATTAATATAAAAAAAAAAAATTTCATGTATTTAAACTTCATGTATTTTTTAAAAAAAAAAAAAATATTATTAAATAAAGTTTATTCCTAGTCTAAAAAAAAAAAAAAAAAAAAAAAAATTAAAATATATATATATATATATATATTTTTTTTTATATTTTTTTTTATATTTTTTTTATATTTTTTTATATTTTAGTTTATATTAACGAATAAATAATAATAAATAAATAAATAAATAAATAAATAAATAAATAATAATAATAATAACAACAATAATGATAATAATAACAACAACAACAATAATAATAATAATAGATTAATTAAGATGTTTCATTTAAACAATGAAAATCAACCATTCTTTTTTTTTTTTTTTTTTTTTTTTTTTTTTTTTTTATGTCAAACTTCATATTTAAATTTAAGTTTAGTTTGTGTGATATCTGATATAAAACAAATATGTGTAGTAACATATTTGTGTGTTTAATAATAATTATTAAATGTTGAATTTATATCTTTTTGATTATAATTATTTTATTTTATTTTATTTTAATATACATTATTATAATTATAATAATTATAATACTTTAATTCATATAAAATTAATATAGTTCTATATATTAGAATATATAAATAATACATTATCTATTTCTTATAAATAGATTAAATTATTTATATTAGAAAGAGAGGACTCTCTTGTAAAATTTTGAGGAATTAGAATTACTATTTTAATTGTACGAATATTATAATTTTATTAATAAATTTTACTAAACAACCATTATTTAAAAAAAAAAAAAAAAACCCCACTACTTTTAAATTAAATTATAGCACATAAAAGTCCCGCATATTATATTATTGATCATGTGTTAGGATAAAAGGTATGTAGTAGATAAATAATAATGTTATAGTGCATGTGGTTGTGGCTTATCATATCCAACATCTTCAAATCTTGTGGTTCTGTAATAATCGTCACTGATAGAATCGATGCCAAAATGGTATGACATAGGAGCACATTATATGGTCATTTTGATACAACCTCTCTATAAAGTTTGTCTGATATTAGTTGTCTGTTGTAGCTGGGATAATATGATCAGAAGTCTAAAAAAAAAAAAAAAAAGAAAATAATGCATAAAAAAAAAAGTGAACTTTTTAAATGAGAGAAAAAGTTAACAAAGGACTAATTAATTAATTAATAAAATTAAAAGTTTTTTCAATAAGATATATTTTATATTATTTTCTATTGTGTTTTTAATGTATTAATAAAAATAAAATAAATAAAAGTTTTAAATAGTTATTTTTATATTTTTGTTAATTTTTGTTATTATTTGATTTTTTTTTTGGTGTTATTTATTTTTATTCTTTAAAAAAGTTATTAAAATAATTTTTTTTTTTTTAAAAAAATAAGAATTAAAGTCAACTTTTAGAATAACAAAAAAATTTTATTATAAATTTAAACTCATAATAAATTTTTTTTTTTTATAATCAATAATTAATGATTATTATTATTATTAATAAAATATTTTTATTATTTTTTTTTATAATTTACTTTTTGTTAATTATTAATAGTTTGCTTTTTTATTTTTTCTTTTTAATTTTTATTTTTAATATTTTTTTTTTTTTTTTTTTTTGGAACATTATTATCATTACTTCCATTCTTTTATTGTGTAAATGATATTAAATGATATTAACAGTTGTTTAAATATTTATAAAAATATATATTATTTTTATTTTTATTTTTATTTTATTTTATTATTTTATTATTATTTTATTTGATAATTAATAATTAATAATTAATTATTTTAAAATTTAATAATCATTGATTATTATTTAAATTTTAAATTGAAGAAAATTAGATATTAATAATAAATTTTAAGTCTTAAATCTAAATCTTTATTTTATTTTTTATTTTTTTTTTTAAATATTTTTATTTTTAAATATAAATATAAATTATATATAAATATAAATATATATATATATATATATATATATTTTATGTAAAACTTTATAACTTAAAAATAAAAAATTTAAAAATAAAATTTATAGTAATTAAATAGATTATAGAAAACTTTTTTTTAAACATATAGAAATAATTATATATAAATTTTATTTTAATTATGAAAAAAAAAAAAAAAAAAAAAAAGAATAAAAAAAGAAATAGATAAATCTTTTATAAAGTATAAATATAATTAATATTATAGTTTGATTTCATTTATTTTTATTTTTTATTTTTTATTTTTATTTTATATTTAATTTTTTTTATTATAAATTTAATTATATATATAAATCATGTTAACTATTTAGATTTTTTATTCATTTTACTACCATATAGTAGTTAATTAAAAAAATATTAAATTTAAAATAAAAAATATATGTATATAAAGAAATTAAAATTGTATTTATTATAACTTTCATATTATAATTCATTATTATTATTACTTTCATTTTTTTTTATTATTATCTTATCATTATATAAAATATATTATATATATATATATATATATTTATAGAAGCTGTAAATGTTATAAGGAGCGTTAATTCTTTTTAAGTTTTATATATACTTTTCCCCGGAAAATAACCGAGAAATATTTATTTTTATTTTTAATTTATTTTTTTTTTTTAATTAACATTTTTTTTTTTTAATTTTTATTAATTAAAAAAAAAAAAAAATTTAAAACATATTTTTTAATTTTTATTTTTAATTTTTTTTTAATTAAACATTTTTTTAAAGTTTTCGTTTTTATAATTGTCAATATTATTAATAATATATATATATATATATAAATATAGAATTATAGAATTATATAAATAGTTACATAGTAGTTATATATAGTTTTATATATGTACCTAATTTTTAGAAATAAAAAAAGGGAAAAAAGAGTTTATATATATAAATATATATATATATATATTTTTATTAATAAATTATTAATTTTTTTTTCTCTTTTTTTTTTATTTTTTTTTTTTACTTTAATAATAATAATAATAATAATAATAATAATAATAATAATAATAATAATAATAATAATAATAATAATAAATTATAATAAATTATAATAAATTATAATACTATCAATTTATAATTTTTTTCCCCCTAAAATTATACTTTCATCTTTTTATATTAGAGAGATACATATAACATAAATAAAAAATAAATATATATATATATAAAAATGGAATTTGGTATAGATAATAATTATTTAATGAATATGGAAGGAACCCAAAAAAAAGGTGATGTTTCATCAGATCATGTGGATTCATTTTTCCTTCCTAATGAAGAAGGTGAAGTAAAAAATGATTTAAAAAAAACGACTGAAACAGAGGGTAAAAAAAGTGAAAATGAAAATGATGTAGATGAAAATAATAATAATAATAATAATAATAGTAATAATGAAAAAAAAGAAGAAGAAGAGGGAGTAGTTTTTCATTATTTTACTCCAAGAGAAGTCGCTGAACATAATACGGCTGATGATCTTTGGGTATCTTGGTTAGGATATGTCTATGATCTTACTCCATTATCGTTAAAATATCGAGGTAAAAAAAAAATAAAATAAAATAAAAAAATTGAAGATAAAAAAAATTTTTTTTTTATAAATTCATTTATTTAATAATTTAACTAATTTTTTTTTAATTTTTTTTTTATTAAATTTTTTTTTTTATTTTTATTGTTATATTATGTTATATATATTTTTATTATATCAATATTTTTTTTTCTCTTTATATATATATATATATATAACCGAATTTTACATTTGTTTTAGGTGATATTTTAATGAATCCTATTATTAAAAATGCAGGAAAAGATATTTCTCATTGGTTCGATGAAAAAACTAGAAATGTAATTATGAATGAATAAATATTATAAATAAAAATATATATACAAATAATAATTTAATTTATAATAATTAATAATAATTTATATACTATAGTTATTTAAAATAAATAAATAAAAATAATAATAAATAAATATCCAAAAAATATTAAAATAAAATATTATTAAAATTATAATATATTTATCTATTTATCTATTTTTAATATTTTTATATTATATATATTGGAATATATATAAAATGATGTTTAGTTAAAAATGCATATGAATCCAAAATTGGGATGTATGTGTCCCTATACTCCGGATGGTCGTTTTGTTCATGTTCCTCCTCCAGTACCCTATGCCAGTTGGAGACCAATAGTAGCTAAGCCATGGTGGGAAGATGATTACTACTGTATCGGAAAACTTAGTCAAAAGACAAGAAAAATACGTATTGTGAATACGTTGACGAAGGATGAACATATTATTGAAGTAAATAAAAACAAAAAAAAAAAAAAAAAAGAAAAAAAAGAAAAAAAAAGAGATTATATATTTTTTTTTATTTAAAAAAAAAATAATTAAAATTTAAAAAAATATATATATATATACAATATATAATTATAAAATTTATAAATTTTTTTAATATTTTTTTAATATATTTTTCTTTTTTTTTGATTTTTTTTTTCCTTACTAGGTATGTTCAGAAGAAAGTTTACTTGCTATACAAGAGAGATATAAGAAATTGAATGCGCATACGGAAGGCTATATATGGAAAAGATTAGGAAATGTTTTAGATATGAATAAAACTCTTGAAGAAAATAATATAAAGGATGAAAGTCAACAATTTGAAATGTTAGGCATGGATGAAGATGAATATCTTCCAGGTAAAAAAAAAAAAAAATTTTTTGAAAATACTTTAAAAATATTATAGAAATATAATATATTAAACTTTAATAGAATAGATTAAAATAAAAATAAAATAAAATAAAATAATTAAATCTAATACTTATACTAATAATTTTTATTCATTATTCATTATTTATTAATAATATTTATTAAAAAAAAAAAAATTAAACTACTACTTACAGTGATTCATATATACTTTAGTGATGATCTTTCAATTGCATAAAAAAAAATATCATTTAAATAATAATTATCAAATCATAAACTAATAACAATTAATAATATATACAATATATACATATTTTTTTATTTTTAATTTTAATTAATATATATATTTTTTTTAAAAACAATTTTTATTTATTATTACTATATATATATTTTTTTTAATCATATTTCATTTTCATTATTATTAATATAATTTTTTTCTAACCAAAACAAAAACAAAAAAAACATTGAACAAAAATCTGTACAACTTTTTAATAAAATACTATTATATATAAATCTCAATATTTTCTTCTATTAATATATAATTATATATATTTCTTATTTTAAAGTGTGTAATTTCATTATTTTAGTTAATTATAATTTATTAATTTATATTAAATTAATTTCTATGAAATAAACTTTTTTTTTTTTTTTTTGAATGCGAATATATATCTATTTTTAAATTAAGAACAAGGTTATGTATATATATATATATATATATATATATTTTTTTTTTTTTGAATGAAAATATATATCTATTTTTAAATTAAGAACAAGGTTATATATATATATATATATATATTTTTTTTTTTTTAATGTTTAATACCATATCTTGGTACGATCTGTGACTCTCTCTTTCTCTCTTTTCTTTCTTTACTATGAAAAAAATTATGCCTAAAGGGCGAGTACTTCCTCAGAGAATTGTTATTTCGACCGTATTAAGGGTGCAAAACTAACCAAGAAGCGTCAACACTGAAAATAAAGTATTTTTTTTTTTTTTTTTTTTTTTTTTTTTTTTTAAAGCCTAAATTATTATGAACTTTAGACTTTATTTATTTATTCATTTATTAATTACATGAATATTTTTTTTTTTTTTTTTTTTTTTTTTTTTTTTTTTAGACTTAGAGAATAACTTTATTTAATTTATAATAATAATAATAAAAATAAAATTACATGATTTAAATGAAAAAATAAAATACATGAAATGAAATATTATATATTACATAATTATAAAAGTACGTTTAGAAGCAATAGTTTCTAACTTTTCCCAATTATTAATGATAACACCGCATCCATTATTGCGAGTAATAATTTCAGTATTAGTGTTATCAACCGAATCTGTATCCGATCTTTCACGAGGAGGTGAAAATCCATGGTTATCATTTCGATGTCGACGCTCTTAGCAACGGTTGATTCAACGGTAATACCATTTCATCATCAATCTAAAAAGATCTACAAATTAATGGTATTTTCGTTTTGTTAGAAACTCCGCAATCCCCACAAAATACGGGAACAGTCAACGAAATTGAACTTTGTTTAAAAAATATTGTCAACTAATTGTCTATGTTCCCACATCATTAACTTTAATTTTTTTTTTTTCATATATTGAACGCCCTCCCAGAAGAGCACTCAATATAAAATAATAATAAATATTATTATCATAATCCTTTTCTGAATCTAAAGAAACATCCAAGGATTTTTTTTGTTCAATTATCATTACAAAACTTCAAGAAGAGATCATCTAGAAAAGGTAAAGATTTATTTCTGTAAAATTTCCAATTCTTTACAGGCAAAGATCCAGTGAGAAAAGCTAGGTACACTATCCCCACAACATGGGCACTATTTACGGCAATTTTCTGAGACTATTGTTCTTTTTATGGAAATACTAATGTCAAATTTAAAAAGCACAGAATTAATAAAAAAAAAAAAAAAAAGAATATAATTTATCCAATGAGAACTTAATAACATTTAAAATTAATAATGTATAATAAAAAAAGTAATATTTATTCAAAATAAAAGTGTATAAATAAATTCAGAAAAAAAAAAAAAAAGTTCATATGCAAACGAACCTCACCTCCATATTACTTATTCCAAGATGAGGGTTTGAATTGACTATCTGAAAGAAGAAATTATGATCTTCTCCTTCAGAGGCATTTGCCTTGCTAGTAGTATATGGAACACATTTTAAATACTTCTCATTGGACCACAAGTGCTAATGCTTTTTTTTTTTTTTTTTTTTTTTTTTTTTTTTTTTCATTAGTTAAATAATAAAGAAAAAAAAGAAAATAATGATAATAAAATGAAATATATATAACACAACTTATACAAAATATAAAAGAAGAAATTTTTATAACATTTTTTTTTTATATATATATAAATACAATTAATATACAATTTAAATATAAAATTTATTTTTACTTCTAAAAACACACACTATTTGTTTAGATTTTTAAAGCGGTATATGTTTTTTAAAATTTTAAAAACACATATAAATAAATTTTATTTTATTTTAATTTTTTTTATTTATTTTATTTTTTCTTTATTTTATTTTATTTTTTTTATATTGAAATAGATTATATTTATAATTTTTTTTTAAAAAATTTATAAATATTAGAATATAGTAATTTTTTTTTTTAATTATATTTATATAAAGGGTTTAATTATATATTATCATAAAAAAATAATATATAATTTTTTTTTTTTCATCATTAAAAGATAAAAGAAAAATAAAAGAAAACAGAAAAAAATATATATAAATAAAATAAAATAATACTATATTTTATACTAACTCTATTATTATTATTATTATTTTTTTTATATTTTAAATATTTTCCCTACTTTTTTTTTCATTATATATATATATCTATTTTTAATTTCATTTTTATTTTAATAGTAATAAAAATAATTATTACTTTTTTTTTTTTTTTTTAACTCATTGTTTTACTATTTGATTTTTTTTTTTTTTTTAATTATTTGTTATAAATACGGTTTTATTTATTTACATACACCAAATTCAGATTGACAACCTTTAGTACAATAGGCATCTGTAGTACCACAGTAACCGTACTTACTACAACATTTGTTATCTGGACAACGTCCATAGTCCTTACCACATTTACCGCTAGTGGAAATTTTTACACTACTACTGCCATTAGATCCATTACATTGACCATAGCTAGATTGACAACCCACACCACAGTAGTTATCGGTAGTACCACAGTAACCATACTTACTACAACATTTGCCGGATGGACAGATACCGTAGTTTGGACCACAATGACCATCTGTGGTAACCTTTAATGTACCAGTACTGGAAGTTGAACTTTTAGTGGTGGCTGGCTTAGCACTGGTGGAGGAGGTACAGTTACCAAATTCAGATTGACATCCCTTACCACAGTAGGCTTCGGTAGTACCACAGTAACCATACTTACTACAACATTGACCCGATGGGCAATGACCATAACTGGAACCACAACGTCCTCCTGATGAAGTGGTAGCAGCAGTAGAAGAATTGGCACCACTTTTCTTTGTTGAAGTTGGTGTTGAACCACTGGAGCCTGAGCAACTTCCATATTCTGAAAGACAGTATTTAACACAGTGATCCGTAGAGGTACCACAGTAACCATATTTACTACAACATTGACCAGAAGGACAATTACCATGGTCTGGACCACAACGACCATCGGAAGATATTTTACCACTACTACTACTACCACTACTGCTACTACCACCGCTGCTACCACTACTGCTGCTGCTACCAGTTTTAACATTTAATTTAAATTTATAGGTGAGAAGAGTTTTAACATCTCTGTCGGTACAGACACAACTAGATTCTTTACCAGCGGCATTTCTCATGATATTCATGTAGTCGTGGGCATCACGGAACATAGCATTATTGTATTTGGAGACGGCTATATACATGATTTCAGCATCCTCAGCACAATCTTCATTTTCACCTAAGAGACCCAATTTTTTACGGGAGTCACAGATACCAAACATAAATTGTTTAAAGTTAGAATCACATTGATCCTTAGCATAGCTATTATCTTGAGAACAATGGTAACAGGCGTCATGATAATTACAAGCGGTTTCAAAGATTTCATTACCCATCGAGGAACTGGAACCAAGGTAACTTGGAATGTAACAACCATTTATACGAGAATAGAGGGCATTTTTGGGACTGTTTTTATCATCGACGGTAACTTCAAAAGTATGAGTTCCATAATCATCGGTACCCTTATCGACGATGGAAGCACAAGAGACCGCTCTCTTTTCAAGAAGAGAGGATCCTGGTTCAGGAAGAGGACTTCTTTTGTTGGAAGAGGATTGGAAAGGAGTAGCCTTATCAAGATTAGTGTAAAGAATTTCCAATTTCATACAGGAATGAATACAGTGCTCATAAGCGGAAGAACTACTTAATTCAGATAAACTATAAAGTTTACGAATACGATTTTCTTCGGAAATACTGAAGGTCGTCTTATCCGATTCATTGATCGAGGAGAATTCCATTTGAGCTCTCTTACATTTATCTTCACAATCTTTCAAAGAGAATTCATGAAGTCTTGATTCATAACTATTAATGACATCAAAGAAAAGTAGATAAGCGTCCGAACCAGTTTGATAATAATCTGATTTTTCAGCATCGGTTTTAAAGAAAGAAACAAATTCATCTGGATAGTTCTTAGTTTTATTACCAAGAACTAAGGAGGAAGCAGAAAAACTACTAGCCCAAAGTAATAAATAACGGAAAGTGTTGTTAACTTTCATTTTATTTATTTATTTATTTATTTTTTTCTTTCGACTTTTAAAATTAGTTTATTAAATTTTTAAGAATTTTTTTTATATTCTTTTATATTCTTTTTATTTTATTTTTTTTTATCTATTTATATTTATATAGATATATTTTATTTTTATTGTTATTTTTTTTTTTATTTATTTGTACAACCTATAATACAAGGTTCTATGTATTTAAATTTAATAAATAAGATATATATTTGTTAAAAATTATAATAAAAATATATATATTATTTATTTTTTTATATTTATATATATTTTTATTTTATTTAATTTTATTCTTTTTTTAAATACTTTTATTCTCTTTTTATAAATGAAAAAAGAAAATTAAAGTTATTGTAATAATAATGAAAAAAAAGTTTATATCTCTATTCAAAAAATATAATTAATTAAAAAAATAAAATAAATAATAAAATGATTAAACTTAAGAAAACCTTATTTGTATAAAAAAAAAAAAAAATTAACTATGAAATATATAGATGTAATACATTTTAAAAATAATATTAAATAAAAATAATAATTTAAATGTTTAATGAATAGTATAAAAAAAAAAAAAAAAAATAAAATAAAATAAAATTAAACAAATTAAAATAGTAATAATAAAAAAATATATAAATATACATATATATAATAATAAATTTATCCTAAATATATATATATATATATAATATAAAATTTATCCTAAATATATATATATATATATATAAACAAAAATAAAATTAATATTTAATAAATAAACTGAAGATTTAACAAAAACAAAAACAAAAAACAAAAAATGAGTATTTTTTAAAATTTAAAATTTATAGAAAAAAAGTTGAATAAAATGGGATTCAAAAAAATTAAAAATAAAAAAGTAAAATAAAATAATAATTAAATAATATCATAAAAAAAAAAAAAAAAAAAAAGTAAAAAGAATTAAGAAGAAAAAAAAAATTATGATATGATATAAAATAAAATAAAGTTTTCATTTTTATCCTATTTATATAGATATTTGTAATAAATATCAAAAATGAACTATAAAAAAAGAAAAAAATAATAGTTGAGATGATTGTTTTTTTTTTTTTTCTTTTTTTATTTTTTATTTTTGAAACAATAAAAATTTATTTGTTAAAATTACATGTTTCCAATGAATAAAAAAAAAAAAAAAAAAAAAAAAATGATTTTTTTTTATTGAATGAACGAACCCTTTTTAAAAAGTATTTTAATTTTTTATTTTTATAATATATATATATATATTTATGAAAATTCTAATGAATAAATAATAAGAATTAATAATAAAAATAAAAATATAAAATTAAATTACATAAATAAATTATAAAAAAAAAAAATAATAAGAATAAATTATAAAATAAAATTATAAAAATAATAATAATAATATATATATTTGTACAATAGTTATTAATTCATTAAATATATGTAACATTAATGGATGATATGAATACTTTTATGTAGGGAAACATTTTTTTTTCTTTTATTATAGAATCTCTCAATTTTATAAATATAAATATTAATTATGATTATAATTAGTATTTTTTTTTTTTTTTTTTTTTTTTTTTTTTTTTTTTTTAATTGCATGGATATATAAATTGGGTATATATTTAGAAAATTCAGCTTACAGCTTCTAATTAAAAATTTTATAAAAATAATGTTTTTTAAATTATTATTTGAAAGTTTTTATTGTATTAATAATAAAGTTAATGTAGTTCAATTTTAAACTTTTATCATTTTTATTGTTAATACAAAAAAAAAAAAAAAAAAAGCTATGTTAGTTTTTATTTTTATTTTTTATTTGCTATTTATATTTTTATTTGTATTTGTTGTAGTATTTAAAATAAAATTAAAAAATAAAATAAAATACAAAATATAATAAATAAAAAAATAAAAAAAATAAAAAAAATTTTTTTAATAATTCATACTTTTTGATATATGAAAATAATAGTAGTAATAATAATAATAATAATAATATAATAATTAAAAATTATATTAATAAATAATAATAATAAATAATAATAATAAATAATAATAATAAATAATAATAATAAATAATAATAATAATAATAAATAATAAATAATAATAAATAATAATTATAGAAAATATAATAAATTTAAAATATATTTTAATTATAGATAAAGTTATATATATTTTATCCAAGTTTTATATTTTATGTATAAAATTTATTAATTATAAATTTTATAATTTTAAAATTTTCAAAATTATATATATATAATTATATATCTATTTATTGAAAATGAATAACTTATATAAACTAGATTATTATTATTATTATTATTATTTTTTTTTTTTTTTTTTTTTTTTTTTTTAAAATTTATAAACTAGATAGATATATATATATTTTTTAAAAAACTAATATAAATATATATATATTTTATATTTTATATGAAAGAAAAACTAAAACTAAAACAAAAAAGTAAATCTAATTAGAAAAAAAAAAATAAAATAAAATAGATATTTAATAATTATTATATTAATTATAAAAATAATAATGATAATAAGAAAGAAAAAACTAAAAAGTATTATTTAAATAAAATTAAAATAAAAAAAAAAAAAATTTTTTTTTTTTTTTTTTGTAATTTTATATATAAATATTTTTTCATATTTTATAATATGATATGACGAATTATAATTATAAGAATAAAACCGTAGGAAAAAAAAAAGATACATCTTTTTTTTTTTTTTTTTTTTTTTTTTTGAAAGTATATATATATATAAAAACTATAAAAATGATTTTTATATATTATTTTTTATATATATTTATTATAAATAGATTGGACTATTTTTTTTTCTATGTAAAACATTTTTTTTTTTATTTAATTAATTATTTATTTATTTATTGGTATCCTTTTAAAATATATTCACTTTTGGAATATATTTTTTATTGTTGTTGTCGTTACTGTTTATTAATTCTGGTGTTCCTGCTGTTGATTTATAATATTTTTTTTTTATTTTTTATTTTTTATTTTTATTTTGTTGTTTGTTGGTTATTACTATTGTTATTATTTGTTTATTGATTTATTGATTATTCATTAACTTTTACTTTTATTATTATTATTATTAATTTTTTATTTTATATTTCTAAAAGATATAAAGTAAAGCGAACGTTGTGATTAAAAGATAAATGAATTTTGAAACAATATTAGGAGTGATTTTAATACCATCTGAAGTAGTTATTACTGTATTACCATTGGAATCGGTAAGGGAAGCTTCATTAAAATCAATATTAAATTCATTACAAACCACATCTGCTCTAGTAGCTACCCAATCTTTTAAACCCCAAGGATTAACACTACCTTGATAATTTCCACTATTAATATTATTATCGAAATCATTAATGTTGAAATGGAATTTTTGTATTTTACCAGCATGAAGACGAGTAATTTCTTCGGTATCCCAAATAATTTCTGGTCTAAGACGATCCTTATAGGCATCAATTTTATTACCAAGAGCGGTAGGATTAAAAATGTATCTGACAATTTTTTTCAGGTGTTTCTCAAATAAGCTTTTACTGTAACAGTTGGCATTTTTGTCTGCGACACCACAGCCAATTAGTTTATCGATGACTACTCGAGTATCCGAATCAAATTCTTCATCTGGATTTAAATTTGCCCAATCGAGACCTACGAAATCTTTATAAGATCTTGTTGGGAAAGTGGATGGATCTAATTGTTGAGCCATACCTACTCCCCAAGTTTGATCAAAATCTTGATCGATGAAGTAGTACTTATATTTTGAGTAATAACCGGTACCCCCTTCAGTTTCTTCTGAAGGATGATAGGTAACAAAATTGGTGGTAAGGAACCAATAGGAATCCCAGTGACCAGCAAGGTATTCTAAAGCAAGAGCTTTAAATAATGTATCTAAATCAAGCCAGTTTTCACTAAAAGATTTCACTTCTTCCTCATTATTAACATCTAATATATCTAACTGACGAGTCATTTCTAACAATTCGGCCTTTATATCATAAGTATTATTTTGGAAAGAACCTAACCAGTTTGGATCATTAACATTGAAATCGGCACCAGTTGAACAATCATAGATAACGGAAGGAGTATATGGTTTAATGGTACCGGTGGATGGATCACCATAAAAAGCAGAACGAATAAAGCTTTCAGTAGTACAATCTTCTTGTAATACATAGAGACCAATACCTACACCATTATCTAAATAGACACGACAAGTAACCGATTCATGAGCTGGATTACCAATAGCATGAAGAATATCACCATATAAAATTTGACGGAAAAAAACAGGATCATATGAACTTGGTCTAAATTTTAAAACATTTCTATTATATATACCATCTTCTGGTAAAGTTATTTTAAATTGAAATTTATCTTCATCATCATTCTTTCCGGAAGTTGGAATATTCTTTTTTTTTTTTTTTTTTAACATTTGTATAAAATAAAATTTTTTGTAAATATTATAATAGAAAAAATAAAGAAAAAAAAAATAAAAATAAAAATAAAAATAGTAATTATTTTTTGGATAATAAATAATATTAGTATGATTAAATATTTTAAATTATATATAATTTTTATTATTAATAATACTATTAATTATTATTTTATTATTTGTTTTGTTATTATTATAATTATTATTATTAATTATATTGTGTATATTATTATTATTATTACTGGCATTAAAGGTTAATTTTTATTATATACATATATATATATATACATTTTCTTTCTATTTTATCCTTATTTTTTTTTTTTTTTTTTTTTTTTGAATATATATATAAATAGATATATAAAAACTTACATTAAAAGAAAAAACTTCATCCTTTAAAATGACTATCACTCTACTAAAGGTAGTAGATCCAACTCCTTCCACAAAAAAGTTACCATAGCCTGAAATAATGAAAGTTGGTATATAACTATCATCAAAAAGTTTAGTTTTTCCTATACTTCTACCCCAAGCAGGTTCATCTGGATAGGTAAACTCTACCATATCATATTCTGTGATTTCACGTCCAATTAATTCATTATAGGTGGTGGTAGCACCTGCTTTAAGAGTACGTTGAACATCATTTTGTAAATCTTGAACATAAAAATAACTAATATATTTAAAAAAAAAAAAGAAATTTAATATAAATATATATATATATAAAGATAAAATAAAATAAAAATAAAAATAAAAATAAAAATACAAATAAAAATAAAAATAAAATAAAAACAAGATAGTATTTTTTTTTTTTTTTTTTTTTTAACATCTTTTTCCATAAAATTTATTTATTAATATTATTTCTTTTTTCTTTACATCCCCTTCCATAAAATAATTTTTTTCATTATCAAAATATATATACATATATGTATATTTAATAAAAAACAAGAAAAAAAAAAAAAAAAAAGAAAAACTTACTTTATATCACTGTCTGGTACGTCAACGGTTGCTGACCATAAAGGTATAGTAGGATCTGATTTTGCCATAGGGGTAAGATTTCCTCCAATATTAAGTTTAACATCATTACCAAATGATATTACTGAAAATTTTACACTTCTAGCTATGGTTTGACCAATTATTCCTCCAAAGAGGACTAAAGAATTTATTAATATTTTCATTATTTAAAAAATAATTTTTTTTTTTTTCCCGTAGGTTTTTTGTGACAAAAAAAATTTATAAAAAGAATTAATTTATAAAGAAAAAAAGTTTTCCTTTTTTATTATTATTATTATTAAGAGATATGTATTTATTATATATTTTTCTTTGAAAATTTCAATTTTTTAATAAGGAGTATATATATATATATATATTATATTACTAATTTTGAATTTCAATTTTTGGTGGTATTGAATAATTCTTTAATATAAAACTTTTTTATAAAAAAATTTTAATATTTAATTTTTGTTATAATTTTTTTTAACTTATAAACGGTTAAAACTGGAATAAAAAGTTTTTTTACTTTATTTTATTCTATTTTATTTCAATTATTTTTTTAAAGTATAAATGAAACTTTAAAGTATTTCTAAAGAAATAATCTGTTTTATATATTTTTATATTTTAAAATTATAAAAAAAGTTTAACAAATATAAAGAATATTAAAAATTATTAATAATTAATAATTAATAATAAAATGAAAAATTATGAATAAATTATTCCATAATGAAATTAATTAATAATTAAGTGTATAAATAAATAAATAAATAATTAATTAATTAATTAAATGTATAAGTAAATATATATTCAAATAAGCATATATATATAAACATATATATGAATGTATAAATATATATTTAAATAAATAATTTATTTCAATATTATTTTATTTATTTATTTACTATATATTCATTCATTTATTTTTTAAATGGCAATGTATAATAAATAATTTATTGAATTAAGATTAAAAACAATAATATATTATAATATTATTCTAATTTATTATTTTCATAATATTATATTTATTATATATTATATTTTGTGCCAATTCTTTTATATATAAAGAATTTCATTTTTTTTTATTTTTTTTAAATTTGAGCTTTATTTAATTATATAATAATATATGAATTATTTAATATACTATATATTAATAATAATACTAATTCAATAAAAGTTTAATCAATAATATATTAACAATTGAATGATTAAATTATTGAAACTTTGAATTTTAAAACATATAATTTGCAGTATACTTATAATATATGCTATATTAAACAATATATGGTAAATTATAATTTTATAATATATTATTAGTGTATTATAAATTAAATGAGTTTAAATTGTTTATCATTCAAAAAACAAAATTTAATTCATTGAAATTTAAATTTAAATTTTTTTTTTATTTTTTTTGGATGAATTTTTATATTAATTAATAATATATTATCATTATATTCTTTTATATTGATTATAATATAAAATAATTAGTTTACATAGAATGTATTATTTATTTACGAAAGAGTTGAATTAATTGTGAATATATTATATGGTAAACTTTTGATATTATTATAAAATAAAGTTTATATTAGTAATATATAAATAAGTGAATAAATAAATAAATTATTAAATAAATAAATGAATATATTTATTATTTACTAAATAAAATTTTCATACAATTAATACTTTTTTTTTTCTGTTAATTATTACTAGGATAAAAATTTTTTTTTTTTTAGATTATATTTTGCATGGTTGTATGGTAATATAATACTCTACATAATAATTAATATGGCAATATGATTAGTATTATTTATAGAATTGAGTAGGAAGAAATGATACAGCAACAAAATTATTTTAATTAATTTTGGAATTTGATAATACTATTTTTAAACATTTAAATATATATTTTTATATACTCTTTATATTAATTTTTTAGTAATATTTATTAGAGAGAAATAATTTAGAATTCTTTTATTATTATTATTATTATTATTATTATTTTATTTATTTATTTATTTAATTATTATTATTATTATTATTGTTATTATTATTAAACTAATAAAAATCCAAATAATAATTTTAAATAATAACAAAAAAAAAAAAGTAATAATTATAAAAAAAAAAAATTAAAATTATAATTAGTAAAAAAAAAATTCCCATAATTAGAAATTCGTTATTATTAATTGAATTTTCTTAGTTGAATGCATAAAACATAATTGTAACAGGATATATTCAACTATTTTGCTATATTATTTATATGTAGTCAATCACATTACTTTATTATACTATTTTAAATAATTATTAAAATGGTGATAATATTTTATTAAATAGATTTAAGTATCTATTCTTTTATTCAATTTCTTTGCAATTTTATATATTTTTATGATGATGCTGATGATGATGACACCTATGCAACAAAATGATATATATTTATAAGGTATTTTGTTTTTATTTCATTAATAATAATGATATTGATATTAATAATGAAAATATTAATGAAATAATGATAATGATCATCTATAAGATTAAAAACAAAATAATAAAATTAAAGATAAAATTATATTTCTTATCTTCATAATATATTATGTATAACATTTGTATTTTGTTGAATATTAAAAATTAAGTATACTAATATATATAATATATATATATATAAATATATATTCTATATAAGAAATATTATTTATAATTATTATTTTGTTATCATTTTTAATAATAATAATAATAATAATAATAATAATAATAATAATAATAATAATAATAATAATAATAATAATAATAATTGATAACAATATTTTCTTATAAATAACAATACAATATTATATTGTAATATTATAACATTTTTAGTTATTTACTATTTATTAATGTCAATTCATATAATTATTATCAATTATTAATAATACACGTATATGTGCGCATGTGCCATTGCTAAAGCACTTTCTAAAACTTGGCGATGGTAAACTTTAAAATTGAAAAAAATTGATTATAAAGAAAAAAAAAAAAAAAACTTTGCTTGTTATGTGTTTTCAACCAATAATTTTAAAGGATTTCCTTTTATTTCAATTTATTTCAATTTTATTTAATTATTAATAAACTTTTGGTAATTAAAATAAATTTAAAAGTTAAATATCTCATTCTACTTTTATTTTTATATTATTTTATTTTTTATTTTATTATTATTGTTGTTTTAATAAATAGTCAAAAAAACTTCTTTGAAAAAAAAAAGTTGGCTATAAAATGTATAAATAATTAATACATTGATATAATCCTAATGCAATAAAATATGTATGTCTATGTTTTACATATGTTTATTAGTTTATGTTAAAATAATGATATATACTTATATAATATTTGAAATATGTTTATAACTATTTAAAATATAAAATATTTATATTTTAACATATTAAGCATATATATCAAATAGAACATATGTAATAATTAAATAATAAATAACATTAATGTGATAATAAATAATAAATAATTAATAATTAATAATAAATAATAAATAATAAATAATAAATAATAAATAATAAATAATAAATAATAAATAATAAATAATAAATAATAAATAATAAATAATAAATAATTGAATAATTGAATAATTGAATAATTAATAATAAATAATAAATGTATTAATAAATAATATTTTTTTTTTTTTTTTTTTTTTTTTTTTTTTTTTATAGACTGAAGACTTTGGTCTTCCCCATATAGTAATATGGGTGTATGATTAACTGCCATACCGGTACGGCGTCGACGCTCTCAACTCCCCATAAGCAAAGAAACTCCATATAGAAGCACCCTACGCGATCCTCGAGGGAAAGCAGAGCCAACTATAGGTGGCGTCCTTGCCATCCCAGAGGAGCTGGACACTGTAGATCCTCTCAGACAAGGCTTACGCAATGGGATTCTAATAGTGTTAGAAATATAGAAAACTTAGAAAGTATACCTACCATTAATAAATAATAAATAGTAAATAATAAATAATTTGTTAAATAAATAAATAATGGAATTCAAAAAGTTGCATTTCGCAACGTGGCGTTCATATTTTGACGCCATAAAGATTTTCATATTTTTAATACAATTATAAAAAAATAAATAAGTAATTAAGTAAATAAATTATAATCAGGTTTAATAAAAAGTTTATTATTAAAAAATAAAATGTTTTAAATATTTTTGTAATTACTTTGTAACAAAAAAGACTGAATAATTAATAATAATTTATTTATAATGAATAATTAAATATAAATAATAAATAATTATATAAATATTTTATTTTGTAGTATATAAAAAATAAAATATATTATTAAAAATACTTTATAATTAAAAATATAAAAAACTGATTAATTAATACTAATAATAAATTAATTAAATAAAATAATAATTAACTTATTATTAATAACAAATAATGAAAAAAAATATTTTTTTCTTTTTTTTTTAAAAATTATAAAATAAAATATTTATTTAAAAGATTTTTAACCAAAACATATATAATTAAATATATTTATTTAAACATTTAATTAAAATATTTTATTATAAATGGAAGAAAAGATAAATATTGAAATAAGCGAAACTAATGGAGGAAAAGGACAAATTATTATTAAAAAAAAAAAAAGAAAATATAAACTTAATTTTTCATCTAAAAAAAAAAAAAGGTTAATTCCTAAGTGTATAGATGTATTGAATATAAAACTTTAAATAAATGTTAAATCTTTCATTATTTTAAACGATAAGAAGGAAATTTTAAAATATGAAAGTTTACATAATCATCTTGAAAAAGATTATGATGATTATGATGCATCTGTATCAATTGCAAATCATAAAATTAAAGATGAAATTAGAAAAAGTTCAATTCCTTTAGTTATAGGACCTAAGCTTATATTTATATTTAATGAAGTTTCACAAGAAATAGGATTTATATGTCATTATTATAAAACAATTAAATCCCAAATAACAAGAAATATAAATAGACAACTACTTTCTGATGTAACAAAGTTTGTTGATCATGAACGACCAAGAAATGATATTGCTGAATTATGGTTTAAATGTTTAATTAATATAAATAATATAAATACTAATTTGTAATAAATGATAAATTGACAGAGTAATGATCAAATGAAAAAGATTATCTGAATTTTGTCAGCAATTATTAATAATTAAAAATTTTCTTAAATTTTTAATAAATATTAAAATTTTAAACAATTATGAATTTTAAATTAATTTAAAAAAAAATATATATATATATATTAAAAATACCTTTATAATTAAATATTTCAAAATATTTATTTTATTATTATTATTACTATATTTTTATTAATAACTTTTACATTTATATCATTAAATTTTATAAATACTATAAAACAAAATTTCTATTAAATATTTTCATTTATATATTTTCATTTATATATTTTTATTTATATATTTTTATTTACAATCTTTATACTACAAAACAAAATTTTTCTAATAAAATGAATAATGAAAATAAAATAAAAATTATTAAATATTTTTATTTAATATTTATCATTAATAAACATGAAGGCTAAGAAAAAAAAAATTTTTTTTTATAAAACTTTTAAATATTTATTTTTTAATAATATTTTAAAGAAAATTATATATATATATATATTTAATTTTAAGATTTTATAAACCTTTATATAGAGAATAAATTTTTTTCATATTAAGTTATATATATATAAGCCTTTTTAAAATTTAAATATATATATTATGATTTTAAATACTTTTTATAGATTTCAATAATGTTTTTTTTTTTTTTTTTTTAAATATATATAATGAAAATTTCAAAAATATTTTATTTTTAAAAAACGCTTTTTTATTTTTTTTTTTAAAATGAAAATTAAAAGAATTATATATATATATATATATATATATATATATATATATATAAAAATCTTTAGCCTTAACATTATTTATTAAAATTAATTATATATTAATTAATTTATTAAAATTTTAAAAGGTAAATCATAAATCATAATAATAAATAATAAATAAATAAATAAATAATAAGAGTTTTTATTAATAAATAATAAATAATGAATTATTAAATAAAATCTACCAAAAAATAAAAATAATAAATTCAAAGAAATTTATCTCGTAGATCCATTATTATATAAATACTTTATAATGTTTATTATACTAAAAATTCATTCATTCATTTATTATAATATAATTAATAAAGATATAACAAAAAAAAATGTTTTTATTTTATATGAATATCTCATTAAATCGGCATATTTTTATTTTAAATCGATTTTTTGTACAAATAAAACATATTAATTATGATAATTTTAATGAGTACATAGTCTAATCATAACTAAACATTATACATATAATATTATTTAAATATATATATATTTTATGTTATTTCATTCTTATTTTGTATAATAAATACATATTAAACATTACTATTAAAGTAATATATATATATTGATCTTTCTGAAGTTTCTTTTATTATTAATTATAATTTATTATTAATTTATTTATTAATTTATTATTTTTTGATATTTTCAAATTATTTCATGATATTTTTTTTTTTTCGTTACTAATATTTATTTAATATTTATATTTACATTTTATTATTATTTTTTTTTAAAAAAAAAAGTATAAAAAAAAACTCACTGATATTGTTTGGTTTTAAATTCTTCTAAGTTTTCTTTAATATAGTTATTTTTTTTTATCAAAATCAGCTTTTTTTTTAAAATTAAATAAAATATAAAATATAAATATTAAATAAATAAATAAATAAATAAATAAATAAATAACAATAATAATAATAATGTTAATAATAATAATAAAAAAAAAAAAAAATAAAAATAAAAATAAAAACTGAAATTAATTCAAATTCAACTATTAAATGATTATTTTATCTTAATTTTTTATTTTTTCTTTTTTATTATCAGAATAATGGTTGAAATCATTTATATCTTAATGAGTAAATAGTAATATCTATCTATCAACTTTTTTTCTTTTTAATTTATAATATTTAAATATTGGTGATTAATTTGATAATTACACTTTTGATTATAAAATATTAAATAAATAAAATCATTTTTAAAACCAAATGTTATTAAAAAGAATTGAATAAAGTATATGAACATATAAAAAAAATAAAAAAAAAAAGATTTTGAATAATATTTATGAAATTAAAAGTTTCGTATAATAGATAATAAAATAATTTTCATAATAATAAAAAAAAAAAGGTTGTGACTCTTTTTTTTTCATTAAATCAAAAACTTTTATATAAATATAAAAAAACTTTTTTTTTTTATTATTTAATCTTTATCTATCTATATAATTAACTAATAAATATATTGATTAATTATTTTATTTTTATTTTATTATTATTAAATTATATAATTATTTAAGCTTTTAGATGATTTCTGGTGAAAATTCACCAAATGTAAAAGATCAATGTGGATCTATATTAATAAAAAAATAAATATTAATTTAAGCTTTATTTAATTAAAAATAATTATTAAATACTCAATAAATTTTATGTTAATCATTGATATCACATGATTTTTACTCTGAAAAATATATAAATAAATATATATATATATATATATATTTATTTTTGAAATACTTTTAAATATATAAAGATAATAATGAGAATTGATTCCTTTGCATATATAAAAGATATAGGAGTTTGTACTTTTAATAAAAAAAATAAACTATATTTATAAAAAAAAAAAAAAAAAAGACTTCAAAAAATTATCCAATGGACAAATAATTATAATCATTAACATAATTAATAACAAGTGTATTGAATAATCATTTATATTCATATTTAAATTAATGTTATGTAATATTTTTTTTTAAAATGAACGAATTACTTCATTATTAATTTCACATATTTTCATATTTATTCCAAAATATAAATATACTAATAATTAATAATACATAACTTTAAAAATGCTATTTAAAATTTTAAAAATGTAATATTCTTAATAAATATGATAGGTAGAGCAGATGAACAGGTGAAAAAAAAAAAAAAAAAAAAAAAAAAATACTCAATAAATTTAAAGTATGCAACTGTCTTGATATTAAAATTTAATTTATATTAATGTTTATTTTTATTTTATTTTATTTTATTTTTTTATTTTTTTTATTTTTTTTTATTTTTAATATATCTTATACTTTATTTTTCAAATATATATAAAAGCTAAAGTATTAAAGAATAAAGTATGAGAAATGAAAATTGTGATATATATAAATCTAGAGTATTACTTTGAGGTAAAATTATTAAAAAATTAAGGATTGATCTCAACATAAATGGTGTTATGTACTTGCTATTCAATCAGTCAATAGTACTATAATACTTATTATATATATATATATATAATAATTTTAATAAGAATTATTTTTTTCTTCTATATGATGATACCGTATAATTAAAACTAATGGTTCCCTATATTATTCTACAATAATTATGTTTTTTTTTAATTTTTTATTTTTCATATTTCATTTTTTATTTTTATATCTTTATATTTTTTACAAAACAATTTTTTTTTAATTTATAATGAAGTTTTTTCATATGATATCATAATAAATACCTATATTGATTCCATTATCTTTGCTTTATGCTCACTCTCAATACTAAATTATTATTTTCTTTTTTATTATTATTACATATAACTTCTTTAAGTAAAAAGAAAAAAAATTATTATTTTTTTATCTTTATATTAACAGAATGTAATTCTTTTTACAAGTGATAATAAATTTTATCATATAAAGATAATTTTATACGATTTACTACCATCACCTTCAGTTTCTTTGCTATAACCATTACCTTTTTTATTATTACTTATCCGAGTTTTGTTTTTCTTGAGATGGTATATACCTATTTTTGTGCTACTTTAGGATTGATTCCGGTCTACATCGACTACACTCTTCACTTCTTGTACAATTTACTATTTTATGCTATGGTTTAAAGTATTTAAAAATATTATGTAACTGTGTATTAACTTTAATATATATTTGATATTGCATCATATATTATATATGTTATGATATATATACATATTTTGTTCAACATTCTATGTTACATATATATTTCATATATCCTAAAAATATCATTTTATAATATTCGAGAAAAGATAGGTTAAAAAATATATCTGTTCTTTTTAACATTATTTTATAAAGTAATATTTCTTTTTAAGACCTATTTTTACTCCATATTTTAACATGTATATACTTAATATAAATATAATATGTACTTATAACATTAAAACTAATTGTCCCTTTTTTTTTTTTTTTTTTTTTTTTTTTTATCATGTTTTACATATTTTACTTCTAAACATGACTGTGATATTTTTTTCTTTTTTTTTTTTTTTAACTTAACTTCTTTCATATTGATTAGTATAATCATTATCATCATTGTCCTTTACAAGTATGTGGACAGTCTATACAGTATCTGGTGATTTTTAATATGACAAATCCATATTTACTTTATTATTATTATTTTTTTCATCAATCTTTTGGAGTTGCAATATCATATGGATTCATTTTCTGTTTATTATATGAATTACTATTTTTTGAATATTACATATACTGCTGATTTATCCTTTTTTTTTTTTTTTTTTTTTTTTTTTTTTTTTAATTTGTATTAATATTGGATTCAATATTGCACCATTGAAATTGAAAACTGCTGATTTCCATAGCAAATTGATAGTTAGTAGTATCAGATTCATACTGAGGAAAGAAAAAAAAAATATTATTTCGTTAAGTTTTAACATGGAAACTACCTCAATAGAATTAAAAATTTTCATCTATAGAAAATGTATTTGTATTATGATTGATATTATCATAAGTATTATGAGTAGAAACAAATTACCTTTGGAATTAGTAATTGAATTATATAATTGAAAATTAATTTTTTTTTTTTTTTTTTAATACATTTTATAATTGAAATAAGAATATTATCAAAACTATATTCTTCATGATTATCTTCTTAACAGAAGCCTATTTTAGTTATAACTTCTGGAATATATTTTTTAATTAAATTAATCAATTAGAAAAAAAAAAAAATATATATATATTTTTTTTTTCGACCATGTAATCATGTAATATATGTAACATATTTTAATATCTACAAGGTAATCAATATTTACAAACAAGAACTATTGATAAGGATTGAATTAAGTTTCGATATTTTTAAACTAACTTATGAGATGCATTATTATTATTACTTTTTTTTTTTTTTTTTTTTTTTTTTTTTTATAATTTATCATAAAATTATGTTAATATATAAGCTGAATATATATATATATATATATATCTATATATTTTTTATCTCTATTTACAATTTTCAATTGTACTATCACCTCAAGAAAATGAATTATTATTTGATATTATCATCCACATATCGTGATTTTTAAGAATCAATGAGAATCCATGTAGGACAGAATGAATTACTTTTTCTTATTCAAACTTGATTTAAATATTGTAAAATAACATAATCATAATAATAATAATAATAATAATAATAATAATAATAATAATAATAATAATAATAATAATAATAATAATAATAATAATAATAATAATAATAATAATAATAATAATAATAATAATAATAATAATAATAATAATAATAATAATAATAATAATAATAATAATAATAATAATAATAATAATAATAATAATAATAATAATAATAATAATAATAATAATAATAATAATATAATAATAATAATAATAATAATAATAATAATAATAATAATAATAATAATAATAATAATAATAATAATAATAATAATAATAATAATAATAATAATAATTATAATAATAATAATAATAATAATAATAATAATAATAATAATAATAATAATAAACTAATTATCATTAATTATGACTATTGGTATCATATTATGAAATATTATATGTATGTGGGTTATAATATTTTTTCATTAATTTTTTTTTTTTGGGATTTTATATGTACAAAATTACCTTTTATCATCAAAAAAATAAGTAGTACTCGATAATTTTTAATCCCTATTTCATAGTTCCCTTTCATAAACAAAAAAAAAAAAAAAAAGATAGAATTAAATATAATTCTATTTTTTTTTTTTTTTTTTTTTTTTTTTTACATATGATTTTATTTTTTTTATTGTTATTTTTATTTTTTATTTTTTTTCGGTTATTGTAGTTTATTGTTATTCTTCTATTTAAAAAAAAAATAATTTAATTATGAATAAGAAAAATTTAGATCTCGTAACTATTAAAAAACGAAAGAATAATAACCAACATTTTGTTATTTAACAATAATAAAAAATAATATATTATTTTTTAACTACAATTAACCTTTTTTTTTTTATTTTACTTTTATTTTATTTTTATACTCTTATTATAATTATATTTTGAAAATTCTAAAATTTATTTATTACTATAATATTATAAATATTTTAAAGTTTTATTAATAAAAATGTAAAAAAAAAAAAAAAAAAAATAGTAAAAACAATAAAAGCAGTGGTAATAGACAGTGCTTTGAAATCAATCATAATTAATCAAAAAAAATTTTTATATAAACAAAAGAAAAATAATATATTAAAGTGAAATAGGAGAGGAGAATGAGAGTAATAAGAGTATGTTGAAAATTGGAGAATAAGTATCAAGGAAGACGAGAATAATTTTTTTTTTTTTTTTTTTTTTTTTTTTTTATATTTCATCTTTATCTTTTCTTATATATTTCATCAATTTCTAAAAGGACAATAATCAAAGTTTAATAGAAACAAAATAAAATAGTAATAATAGTTGATAAAAAAAAAATAAATAAAAATAAAAAATTAAAATAAAAAAAAAATTAAAAATAAAATAAAAAATTAAAAATAAAATAAAGCTACACTTCAAAATAGTAATAATAGTTGAAAAATAAAATAATTAGTAAATAAAAATAAAAAATTAAAAATAAAATAAAGCTACACTTCATGTTTTATTCAATATTCAGAGATGGTATAATAAATATAATATTGAAATGGTCATACATAAGAAGGATAGTAATATTAATAATAATAATTATATATATATATAATTCTTATCATCTTCTTTACTAAATATAAAAGCCTTTTAATTTTTTTTTGAACTTTTCAATATTAATTTATTTTTTTTTTTTTTTTTTTTTTTTTTTAATTAGCTATATTAAATTAGTTTCATTATAAAAATTTTTACTGAGAGAGTGGATATGGATTTATCTATCTATCTATCTCTCTATATATATATACATATTTTATATTTTTATATAAATTTCATTCTATTTACAAAGTGAATCGAGAAGATAACTTTTATACAAGATTAGCATACAAATACCTAAAATATTTTTTAATCGTTTAAGACCATTGATAAATTTACTATTTTCTTAAAAAAAATATATAGTTTAATTTTATATATATATATAATATTATATTTATTATTATTAAATTTTTAAATAAATCATTTATATTATTATATATTATTTAATAATAATACAATATTTATTATATAAAATATTCATGTGCTTTCAAAATAATTCATGAAAAATATTTTTTTTTAATATATAATAAATCCTGAATATATATATATATATATATATACATATTTTTAGTTATTAATATTTTTTTTTTTTGTTCGTTTGTTCAGTTAATTTTATATTATAAATAATAATTATTTAACAAAGTAAATATTATTTGTTTCATTTTATTATAATTTTAATTTTTTTTTTTTTTTTTTTTTTTTTTTTTATTTACTGCTCATTACATCTACTATTCAAATAAGCATTTAAAATTATAATTTTTAAGAATAAACAGTTAAAACTTTAAATTAGTTAAAAATAAATAAATAAATAATATATAATAATAATAAAAAAATAAAAAAATTAAAATAAAAATAAAAATATATATAAATATTAAATATTAAATATACAACACTTTAAAATAAATTTTATACGAAATAAACTTTTTTGATGCTGATTTTAATAATTTATATTAAATATTTAAATTATTTGTAACCGAATTTATTTTTTTATTTTTTTTTATTTTTATTTTTTTTTTTTTTGTAGGTATAAATTCAAATAATTTTAATTTATAATTTTTTTTAAAAATATTATTATAATAAAATTATAATAAAGAAGGTTTTGATTTTTTTTTTTTTTTTTTTTTTTTTTTTTTTTTTTTTTTTTTTTATCTTAATAATTTACGCAGCAATTTTTTAATTTTATAGTATTTTATTATTATTTTTATTTTATTTGCTTTTTCATTTTTTAGTATAAACAATTTTTTTAATTTACTTTATTTTATCGAATTGATCTTTTAATATTAAGCATTTTTTATTATAGAAATCAGTAATAAAAATAATAAAAAATAATAACAATAATACTTCAAAAAAAAAAAAAATAATAATAAAAAAACAAAAAACAAAAAACAAAAAATAAAAAATAAAAAATAAAACAAAAAAAAAATAAAATAAAAAATAAAACAAAACATAACTAAATATAACAAAATAAAACAAAACATAACTAAATATAACAAAATAATAATAATAATAATAATAATAATAATAATAATAATAATAATTATATCAAATCAATAAATCAATAAATTACATTAGTGACATCGATAATATATCATTCATAATATCGATTTATTTTCTTTTTTTTTTTAAAAAAAAAAAAAAAAATTAATAGTTGTAATTAAAAATGATAAGAAATAGTACTGTATCGTCATTGAGTAGTAGTAGTAGTAATTTAAAAAACTCGGATATAAATGAATCAGGTAAGAATAAAATAAAATATAATGAAAGAAAAAAATAATAATAATAATAAGACAATATAAAAAAAAGATAATTTAAAAAATAAAACTATAAATAATAATTTAATTATGAATATATATATAAATATATTTATACAATTTTTTTTTCTAATATAAATTATATATATAATATGCAAAAATAAAAAAAAAAAAATTATATATATATATATATAAATAGAGGGAGTTAATATTGTTAATGGTATACTATGTGAAATGAATGTTCCAATAAGAATTAAAAGTTTAAGTGACTGTGTTTCCTCTCTCTGGATTTTACTGTATGAAGGAATCTTTAACGTTCGATTAGATGAAACCATTCGAAGTGAAAATGCTGTCTATACAGAAGCAAAAATAATGAATCTTCAAGTTATACTCAATAAATTAAGAGAGCACTACGAGATTCCTTTCAGTTCAAAAATGGCGTATGAACTCTATTCAGGAAATAGAGTCTGTATGATGAAACTAATCTATATCTTTAAATTAATTTATGATCATAAAAATCAAAATAGTGATTCCAGTGACATTCATCAGGAACTCCAAAATTTACTTCAAACTTTATTTAATGAAGACAACTATTCTGATTATTTTTCTAATCATAGTTCCGAAGCAGGTCATCAATCACCTTCACCTTCACCTTCACCTTCACCTTCACCTTCACCTTCTTTCCATCAACATCATCATCATCGTAATGTAACAATCAGTAAAAATGAAAAATCAAAGATTAGTCCTTCTAAAAATAAGTTTTCTAAAGCTACAGGAAATAAAAAGAGTCAATCCAAACAAGTTGAAAAAAAGGGCTTACCATCAAATATGAATGAGAAACCTCCGAAGGATAGAAAAGATGATGTAGATATGAAACCTATCAAATATAATTCCATCAATGATATTCTCAAGATGAACGATAATGATAATGACTATAGTGTATATAAGGATGATTATGACTATTATTACTTTAATAATAATGAAGGTGGAAAGGGTCGAACAACCGATAATGAAAATAAATCTATAGCTCATAATGAAGATAACAACAACAACAACAATAATAATTATAACAATAATTACAATAATAATAATAATAATTACAATAATAACAATAATAATTACAATAATAACAATAATAATTACAATAATAATAATAATAATTACAATAATAATAATAATAATTTTTATAATAATAATAAAAATGAAAATGTTAATAATAATGATAATAATGGAAATAAGGAAAATATTTATGATCATGTAAATTTAGAAGACAGTCATTTAACTTTCTTACTGAATAATAATAATTATCCCATGAAGCCAAAATTATCTAATGTTAATGTTAATGTGGTTAATAAAAACCGACAACAGCAGTTTCCAATGCCATCCCCTCCTTCCGAGGATGCCAAATCCGTTTCCACCCAAAAAACTTCAAAAACCAATCGAACACGATCCGGAACTAATAAATTCATAAAATTAAATGATGATATCTACAATTATATTATCACCAATAAAATAGAGGATAGACAGAATGGTATGGAGAATACACTAACTAATGGTATTGATGATTATACCGAAAAATTAAAGATGGTAAGTTTAAATAGGAGTAAATATTATATATTTTATAACATAATAAATAAATAAATAAATAAATAAATAAATAAATAAATAAATAAAATAAATAAAATAAAATAAAATAAAATAAAATAAAACTATAATGATGATAATGATATATATAAATAAATAATATAAAAAAAATAGTAATAATAATTATAATTAATAAACATAATAAATAATCGAAATAAATAATTAAATAATCGAAATAAATAATAAAATAATTATAAATATAATGAATAATAACAATAATAAAATAATTATAAATATAATGAATAATAATAATAATAATAAATAATAAATAATAAATAATAATAATAAATAATAAATAATAATAATAAATGATAAATAATAATAATAAATAATAAATAATAAATAATAATAAATAATAACAAATAATAAATAATAATAATTAATAATAATAAATAATAACAAATAATAGTAATAAATAATAATAATAAAGTAAATAATAATAATAAACAAATAAGAAATAAATAAATAAATAAGAAATAAATAATAATCGTTTATTATTAATTGAAATTATTATTTATATATTTATTCTATTTTTATGAAACTGAAAGGACTACCAACAGAAATCAGGAAAAAAGAAAAAATCCTCCAAAAATTCATTAAAGAAGGGAAGTAAAGAGAGCATAGGGAGTAAGAAAAGGAATTCAACACAAAAATTAAAAGGGAAAAAGAAAAAATTAGAAAATGAATATGAAAATGAAAAGGAAAGAGAAAAAGAAAAAGAAAAAGAAAAAGAAAAAGAAAAAGAAAATAAAAATGAGAATAAAAATAAAAATAGAAATGATCATCGAGGAAAATCTATTCAACCCACTTCTACCTCTACCTCTACTCATCGTTATTATGGTAGTCGGTCACAGTCCCTTTCAGAGGGGAAAAAAAAAACAAAATTTCAATTAGGAATAGAACAACTAGAGAATGAACAAATCAGGCGAAATCATGAAGAAATTCAACTGCTGAGGAAACAATTTTCGGGTCTTCAATCCAAGTATCAATTGTTGAACGGTACACTCCGCCGTCTACCATCCAAAAATCCTAATGCATTAATGGAAACCTATCGTATGGAAACGTATCTTAAAAATTTTAAGAGCTATGTCACCAAATTTGTAGATGAAGATCTCTGGATAGAAAAACTTCGACAATGTCCCTACTTCCATTACATAGGAGTGGAACATATGGAATCTATCATTGATTATTCCATGATACCAATAATGAATGAAAGAATTAAGGAGAAAAAGGAATTACTTCAAAAGTTAATTCGTGAGGATCCAAGTTTACTACATGATTTGGTAAAAAATAATAATAATAAAAATAAAATAAAATAAAATAAAATAAAAAAAAAATAAAAAAAAAAAGAACTATATAATTAAATAATTTTAGAAAATAAAATAAAATAAAATAAATATTAAATAATTAATATATTATATATCTTATATATCTTATATATATTATATATATAAAATTAAAAAAAAAAAAATTTTTTTTGATAAATTTTTATTTTAACTTTTATTTTTATATTTGTTTATTATATTTTAATTATTATTATTATTATTAATATTATTATAATTATTATTTTTTATTTATTTGATATGGATATAAAATTCTATTTAATTTTTTTTTTTTATTTTATTTTAACTCATTTTTCATTACACTACTCCTTTTAATTATTAATATTTATAATAAAAAAAAAAAAAAAAAAAAAAAAAAAAGAAAAATGAATATTATATAGAAGGGGAAGAGGAAGAGGAAGCCGATACTGAGAATGAAAAGAAAGATGGCCAATTAAAATTAAAATTAAATGAGAAGAAGAAGAAACTTACGGAAGTTGAACTTCAACGAAAGATCACGAATAGTATGTTTGAAAAGCGACGAAAAACAGTAACGATCAATAATTTACAGAAAGAGATTAATCAAATCATAACAGATAAACAAAACATAATAGAATTTAATAAATCACTTGTAAATAATACCAATAACAATAATAACAATAATATTATAATAATAATAATAAATAATATATATTAAATAATAAATAATAAATTATAATAATAATATTAATATTAATAATTATTATCAAAAAAAAAAAAAAAAAAAAAAATAAATAAATAAATAAATAAACAAATAAAAATAAATAAATAAAATAAAGGAAAAACAACGTAAACTGAAAGAGTATAAAGAGAAATATAGGAATTTGATTGTCGAACGGAATGCCCTTTTCAAAGAAGCCAAAAAGAAACAAGAAGATGAGATATTATTAAAACAAGAAAATATGATTAATTTATATCCTTTTTTTTTTTTACTTTTTTAAATTACTTCTATATATATAACAATGTTATATATATAGCTATTATTATTGTTTTTTTTTTTTTTTTATATATAATTATTAGTATTATTAATATAATGTATAAAAAAATAATAATAATATATATATATATATTCTTAACCAATTATTCGTTTATTTTTATTTTTATTTTCATTTTTTATTTTTATTTTTTTATTTTTTTGTTGGGGGGTTTTCATCGATTACCTATAAGAGCCAAATTGACATGTATCATCAAGAAGCTGAAAAATTAGCCATGGATAAGCAATTAATTGAAAAGTCTTATAAAGAGGTTAATTTTTATCTAGTTATCTAAATTTTCAAATTTTTTATTCATTATAATCATTATAATATATTAATATATATATATATATATATTTATGTATTTTTTTTTTTTTTTTTTTTTTTTTTTTTAAAAAAAAATTCATTATTCATAATTTAATATTAATATATATATATATTTTATCTCTCTCTCTCTTTTTTTTTTTTTCTTTCAATATTTTTTTTAATTTTTAATTTTTATTTTTAATTTTTAATTTTAATTTTTAATATATTTAATTTTTTTTTTTTTTTTTTTTTTTTTTTACTTTTTTTCTATTATTTTTTTTCTTTAGGAAATTCGAAAAATAAGAAAAGGTTATTATCAACAATGTAAGAAAGATATTACACTTTTACGAGAGAAAACGAAAGTACCCTCAGATCAATTTATTTTTTAAAATAAAAAAAAAAAAAAAAAAAAAAAAAAAAAAAAAAAAAAAAAAAAAAATTAAATAATAATTAATAATGATATCATATACTAATCACTATTAACAAAAAAAAAAAAAAAAAAAAAAAAAAAAAAAAAAAAATAGTAAATAAAAACTATAATTATATATATATATATATATATTTTTTTTTTTTTTTTTAAAAAAAAATAAAAAATTTATGATAGGAATAATAGTTATAAATTAAGGTAATCAATTAGTAGTAATAAAAAAAAAAATAAAAATAAGTAATAACAATAATAATATGTTGTAGTCATAGTTTACCATAATAATTTTATAATAATGATAATTCAAATACTATTAATAAATAATATTCATTAATAACATATTATTCTTTATGAATAATTCTCAAACAAACAAAAATTAAAAAAAAAAAAAATATATATATATATATAATTTCAGATACCATTAATATTTACAGAAATAGAAATAAAAACAGAAATAATTAAAAAAAAAAAAAAAAAAAATATTAAATATTTAATATTTATTATGCTATTAAGCTTCTAAATTAATGATTATTAGATATAAGGATAACATTAATACCATAAAAAAGAAAAAAAAAATAAATAAATAAATAAATAAATACTATTTCTAATAAAATAATAATAATAACTAAAATATAATATGTATCATATTAGTAATAATAAATCTTTCCCCTTTTTTTTAATAATATATTTTCCCTTATAAACTTTTTTTTTTTTTGATTGGAATATTATTATTATTTTTTTCTCCTTTAAAGTCTTTAATTTATTTATTTATTATATATATATATATATATATATATATAAAAGAAATAAAAAAAAAAAACTTTTTTTTATTTTATTTTTTTTATTTTTATTTTTATTTTTATTATAATAATTATTATTATTATTGATTTTTAATTTTTTTTTTTTTTTTATTTTCGTTTTAGTATTATCGGCTATTATATACTACTATATATATAAATTTTTTACTTTTTTTTTTTTTTTGTTTGTTTTTATTAGTATTATTATTTTGTTTACAGTTTTTTTTTTTTTTTTTTTTTTTTTTTTTTTTTTTTTTTTTTTTTTTAGTAATTTTCTGGTAATTTAATTATTACGTTTTAATCCCAATTTTCATTTTGAGTATTAAATAAATAGTTAGCAGCAAGTTCTTCATTCTTATCACAAGCAAAGTAAGCTTCAATAACTAAAGAACGTTCAAAACCTAAAGCTTCAAGCTATTTTATTTATATATGTATTAAATTAATAATTAAAAAAAAAATTGTTATATTAGAAAAAAAATTTTCTTTTTTATTCGATAAAGATATGAATATATAGTAATAATTTTCAATATATTTATATTTATTTATATAAATTGTTTTATAAAAATCAAAATATTTAAATGAAAAAATAAAAGTCATTTCCATTAAATATTAATAATTTTAATAATAATAATAATAAAAAAAAAATAATCTCTTTATTTTTTTTTTTTTGAAAATACATACACGAGAGATAGCTTCAGCTTCTTCTTGGGATATTTGAATTGGGACAGCACCACCACCTAATGGATTACCTTCACCTTGCTGTTCATCGCCCATTCCTTCTTCCAATAAACGAACAAAAGCTTCTGGATTAGAAGAAATAACCTATTATATCATAATTAATATTGTATTTTTTTTTTTTTTTTTTTTGGAAAAAAATAAAAATAATTATAATAAGAAATATAATAAAATTTTAATAAATAAAACTATAAATATAAATGTATCTTGTTATTAATATTTTTTTTTTTTTTTAAAAAAAAAAAAAAATATAATAGTAATTAAAATGAAAATATTTTGTAAATATATACATATATATATATATATTTAAAAATCATTATTTTCTATATGACCATAATAATATTTTTTTTTCTTATATAAGTTTATAAATCTATTTTAATCTTGTTAAATATATGTATAGATGGATAGTTAGACTTACTTCCATTAATTCTGGATTAGATTGACCTAATTGTTGAAGTAATGGTTGAAGTAATTGTGGGTTAGAATGAATAAGTTCACGAAGTCTTTGGAATTGTGGATTATTATTAAGGAAGGAAAGATTATTTTGACCGGCTGGAGCTGTTCTAGCTGGTCTAGCTGCATTAGCAGCTGCTTCAAATAAGTTAATTGGTTGGTTTCCAGCTGGAGCAGCAGCTGCGGCAGTATCTTGAGCTGGTTGAGCAGCACCTTGGGCTGGAGCTGGAGCTTGAGCAGCTGGTTGTGGTGGTGGGTTTTGTGGTAATAAATGTTCTGGAATACCCTATTTTTATATAAAATAATTACAAAATAACGAAATGAAATAAATAAAATATTATATAAATATTATATATATATATAATTAAAAATATATATATTAATTATAATTAAAATATTTATATATATTAATTAATTATAATTTAAAAAATATATATATATATATTAATTAATTATAATTAAAAAAAATATATATATAAATTAATTATAATTTAATTATATATATATATATATATAATTTAAATAAAAAGGAAAAAAAAAAAAAAAATTTACAGTCATTAAATATTCTGCAGCTCTATCTGGATTATTGAAACTAGCTCTCATTGCCTTAATAACCTGATCCTTTTCGAAACCCATTTCAACTAAATTGTTAACAGCTTGTTGATAAGCATCACCAGTAACTATTAATTATTAAAAAAAAAAAAAAAATAATAAATGATGAAAATAAAATTATATTATAAATTATTAATACGATTAAACATTAAAAAAATATATATATATATTAATCATTAGCATTATATTAATATAAATATATATATATATATTTGAAACAAAAAATAATTTTATTTATAATGGCAAAATATTATTATATTATTGATATAAATATGTGTACATATGTATATATATGTATATGCATATATGAATTTATATGTGTATGTATGCATGAATGTATTTATATATATATATAATATAATATTTTTAAATTAGAAATTTTATTATTATTATAAAAAATAAAAAATAAAAAATATATATATATATATTCAATGATTCAATAGTTTTATGAATTCGCTTACCTAAAACAGAGCTAGAAGCTTCCCAGTTATAACTTTCATTAGAAGTAGCTGGTTGAGAAGAAGTAGTTTCAGCAGCAGCTGGTGCTGGTGCACTAGTAGTTTCTTCTTTTTTTTCTTCCTTCTTTTCTTCTTCCTTTGGCTTTTCTTCAACCTTTGGTTCCTCAGCCTTCTTTTCTTCAGCCTTCTTTTCTTCAGCCTTTGGTTCTTCCTTCTTTTGTTCTGAGGCAGAAGCAGAAGGCTTTGGTGCAGCAGCAGCTGGTGCCTTCTTTTTCTAATAAAAATATTTAAAAAAAAAAAAATTATATAATATTACATTTATATTAATAAACATTATAACTTGTATCTATTGTTATTGTTCAATTTATTTATTATTTTAAATAAAAATTAATTTTCATATTTTATTACTCAACAACATTATATATATATATTTTCTCAATTATTTAGTAATTTTATTTTATTTTTACTCTTTTTTTTTTTTTTTTTTAAAAAAAAATTTTTACTTTTTACTTTAATTTATATTTTTTAAACTTTCATTAAACTTTTATTATTTTTCTTGTTACTACTATTGTAATTATTAATATATACCTTCATTTCCATAACAACGATAAAATCTTTTTCAGAGAAATGACATTCTTCAACAGTAGTTTCATCTGATAAGATTTTTCCTTTTTTTTTTTTTTTTTTTTTTTTTTTTTTTTATTAATATGAAGAATATTATATTTATTAAATTTAATATTGTTAAAATTCCATATAATTAATAAAGTGTAATATTATATTTATTATTATTATCATAATTATTATCATTATTTTCATATATATATTTTATTATACCTTTGAAAATTAAATTTTGTCTTTCAACATCAAAACCTTGAATATCAGCAATCTTTTTCTTTAAATCAATTACCTTTATAACAAAAAAAATAATAAAAATAAAAATAAAAATAAAAATATATGTATATATATAAAATTTTGATTTAATATAAATTATATATCATTCCTTTGCTGTAAATATATATATTTATATATTTATTTTTTATTTAACTACCATTAAATTATATATAATCATTTAATATTTTATTATTAACCTTTTCTGATGGTTCAGCCTCAACACTGAAGACAGCACGACTTAAAGTTTTAAATTGAAGTTTCATTTTTTATTTTATCCTTTTTTTTTTTTTTTTAGTTTTAATGAATAAATAAATATATATAATAATAATAATAGTAATAAAATATGAATTTAATATATATAATCATGAATTATTAATTTTAATAAAAAATAAATTATTTGGAAATCTTTTATTTGTGGCTTGAATAAATTATCAATCTTTGGAAATTTCAATTATAAATTCTTATTTTTATTATTATTATTATTATCTTTTTTATTTTTATATTTTTTGTTTACTAAACAATTCACTTTAATTATCTTTTTTATTTATCTCCGTACACAGTTTAACAATTCAATGTTTTTTTTTTTAAAAAAAAAACTTCAACAGATGGCATTTCTTATTATATACATTTGAATGATGTGAAGTTTTAAATTGATTACTGAATTAAAACTATCTACACATATAATAAAAAAAGTATCCTTTGTTCAATTAAATGAATATTAATAGTTTTATACATTAATAAATATATGTATATATATTTATTTCTTCTTTAACATTTATAATCTTTTTTATTTTTTAATGATGGTTATTATCATTTTTCATATTATTATTTATTTATTTTATTTTATTTTTTTTTTTTTTTATTTTGTTATTTTTCCTTAATAAATTAAATAATTTATATATATATTTAAGCCATAAATTGTGTTAATCCTCTAATTATAAAAATTTAATAAATAATAATCTACTTGCTTTTTTTTTTTTTTTTTACCTGTTGCTATTATTTTTGTGCTTTTTATGTTATTTTTTTTTTTTTTTTTAATAAAAAATAAAATATTATTATTTTTTTATAAAAAAAATTTGAAGAAAAAATGAAATAATAATAATAATAATTTTTTTTACTTAATATTTATAATATTTATTTTTAATTAATAAAAAACAAAAAATATATTATATGTAAAAATTAATATATTTTTTTTTTATTAATAAAAGATTATTATTTAGATTTAATTGTATTTTACACTTTACTAAATTAATTTATAAATTTTAATATATTATAATTAAATTTTATTATATATTGTACTAAACATATATATTTATTATTTATTATTTATTATTTATTAATAAATACTCTTTTTATTATTTATTATTTATTATTTATTATTCAATTATTTATTATTCAATTATTTATTATTTATTATTTATTATTTATTATTTATTATTTATTATTTATTATTTATTATTTATTATTTATTATTTATTATTTATTATTTATTTATTATTCCATTATTTATTATTTATTATTTATTATTATTTATTATTTATTATTTATTATTTATTATTTATTATTTATTATTTATTATTTATTATTTATTATTTATTATTTATTATTTATTATTTATTATTTATTATTTATTATTTATTATTTATTATTTATTATTCAATTATTTATTATTTATTATTCAATTATTTATTATTTATTATTTATTATTTATTAATAAATACTCTTTTTATTATTTATTATTTATTATTATTCAATTATTTATTATTTATTATTTATTATTCAATTATTTATTATTTATTTATTTATTATTCAATTATTTATTAATTAATTTTTTTATAATAGAGATACTTTTTTAATTTAATATTTTATAATTTTTTTTTCCTTTTAATTTTTACATCCAAAATTTTTCCCAACATTCTTATATGGTAATTATCATTCATCATGAAAAAAGAAAAAAGTTTTTATTTTTTTTTGACAATACAGCATTTAAAAAACATTTTAATAGTACACTTTGGTTTTAGCTTTTTTTTTTTTCTTTGACAATACAGCATTTAAAAAACATTTTAATAGTACACTTTGGTTTAAACTTTTTTTTTTCTCTCTTTTTTTTTTTTTTTTAATAAAAAAAAAATTATAAGTTCAGTTTTTCTTTCTTTTTATGGAAAGGTAATCTAATTTTAATTCTATGGCAGTATTGGAAAAATTTAAATTATCCCCTCTCTAACAACAGATCCCCTCATTATTAATTGAGAAGGGATTTAGAAGAAATTTTGATAAGTAGAAATTTATAGAAGTATTTCACTATAGGAAAGTTTTGACGAGTGGAATTTTATAAAAGTATTTCACTGGGAAAATGTTGACAGATAGAAATTTACAAGTTTTACAATTGTATTTAGCTGGAAAACTTTTAATAACTTGAAGTTTTACTGAGATATTTTAACAAGAAGAATTTTAATGGTAAAACGTGATAACTGAAAAAGTCTTTGAAGAATAAGTGACTGCTGTGAAAGTTTTATACAAAAAAAAATTTTTTTTTTTATTTTATATTATTTTAAAGAGCTTAAGGAATGATTACAATTATTATGTAAATTAGATAATAATATAATAATAAATATTAAAAAAAAAAAAAAAAAATAAAAATCCTAAATTAAATAGCAAATCAAAAGTAGATGTTGAATATATATTAATTAATATGTAATTCTTATAAAAAAAATATTCATTATTCTTTGTAATAATATTTTTTTAATAAAATTTTTTTCTAATAATAAAAAAAAATATGATTATATCTTAATTGAGATAATCAATAAGATAATAATTAAATGAACATCTAGATACCATATTTTATTATTATTATTATTATTATTATTATTATTATTATTATTATTATTATTATATAAATAAATGATCATTAATAATATTATTACAATTATTATTATCAATATTACTATACAATAATAAATAATTTTTTTTTTTTTTTTTTAATTATTATCATTATTTTTCATTGTTTTAAATAAACCGAAAGATTTATTATTTAATATGAATAAATCAAAAAAATGATTTATAACATGAATAAATAATAAGAAGTAAATAATGAATATTTTTTTTAAAGATTTTTGATATTTTATAATAAAAATATTTTTTCTTTAAATATATATATAAATATATAAATATTTAATGAAAAAATATGATTATGAATTTTATTATTATTATTATTATTATCCTTTTATTATTATTCTTTCATAATTATTCTTTTATTATTATTATTATTATTATATTATGATTATTATTATTATGATTAAAAGGAATAAATAAAATAAATAAATATGTTAAAAAAAAAAAAAAATTCAACTATTTACAATTTTATATGCATAAATAATATTTCCTTTATAGTATATATATATATCACTATTTTATGAATAATAGAGCTATGAACTATAATTATATATTTATTATAATATAATGTTAATATAATCTTTTTTATTTTCTCTTTTTATTATCTAATCTATTTTTTTAGATAAAATATATAATTTCTAAAGAGTCTTCATGCCTATATTATTCTATATGTACCATATATCAATTACAATTAATAATATAGTTAAAGTATGAGAATGGAATTTAGAATTAGGAGTACCAGGATTATGACATTATAATGATAATTATAATAAACATTAATTATAAATATAAGTATTAGTCAGGAAGTTCAAAGTGTCCTCAATGAAATTGTTAGTAGAAAGAGTTTAAAGTCATCATGCGAATATGTTAACACACCATGAAGAATATTTTTTTTTCTTTTTTAATGTTTAGTAAAAGAACAAAAGTGTTCATATGAAAAAAAAAAAAAAAAAAAATAAATAATTCTATGTAAACTTAAAGAATTTTTTTTTTTTTTTTTTTTTTTTTTACATGAGACAAGTCCTAAAAAAACAGAGATACTAGAACGTAAGTATTATGATGATGATTTGTAACAGTTTCAATGATAATATAATGATACATGTCAATGTATATATATACTAAGTATATATATACAATGATAAACGTCACTTCACTAATAATAAGTGTTTAGGCATAAATTTATTTACAATATTATTTAATTGAAAAATAAAAAAAAAAAAAAAAAAATTAAGTAGTTTTAATTAAATAATATTTCGTTATGAACTGATAACCTAATTTTTAAATCTAAATTATTTCATTATTTTATAAATTTATTTATTTTATTTATGTTTATATATTTATTTTAATATAATAATAATAATAATAAACAATAATTACCATATAGCAAAGACAACCACAACAATAATAATTAAAATAATAATAATAAAAATAATAATAATAATAATAATAATAATAATAATAATTAAAATAATAATAATAATAATAATTAAAATTATAAATAATAAATAATAAATAATAAATAATAATAATAATAATAATAATAATAATAATAATTTAATAATAATTTAACTTGAAAATCTTATTTAAAAATTTTAAATATAAATAATTTCAGTTGTTATTTATTTATTTATTTATTTATTTATTTATTTATTAATAAATAAATAAATACAGATATTATATATAAAAAAGCTTTTTTGATGATGAAATTAACATAAAATTATATATGATATGTAAAGAATGAATCTCATTTAAATTTTGTAGAAATATGTGTTAATGCCTTTATTATATCTTATTTGCTAACGATAATGAAATATTTATATATCATTGTTTATTTTATGATGTTTAAACAATAATGATGATATATCTAACTCATTCAATTAATAAATAAATAAATAAATAATATTATATATAATTTTTTTTTTTTTTTTAATATATCATAAATATAAAATATATTCTTTGATACAAAAAAAAAAAACGTGGGATTGGTTACACAAATCATGGTTAACATAAATTTTTATCTTTTTTAATTTTTTTTTTAAAAAAAAAAAAATAAAAAAAGATAAAAATTTATGTTAAAAAATAAAAATAAAAAATAAAATATAAAAATAAAAATATAACAACGAAAAAATAAAGAAAAAAAATATAAAAAAAAAAAAAAAACAATTTTTTTTCCAATAATAAAATATATAATTACTTTTCTATCATTGAAGGAAATATACAAAAAAAAAAAAAATACTATAAATATTGATAATGTATCTCAGATAATAGAAAAACTATTTTTTAAGATTACAATTGTTTAATAATCTTTTATATATTTGATTAATTACAATTATATTCAGATTGAAACAAACATTTATTAATATAAGAAATAATTTATTTATTTATTTATTTTTTGTAACTTTTATTACACTAATTTTACTATGTTTATAAATCTTTAATATATAAAGTTTTTTTTTTTTTTTTTTTTTAATTATTATTACTGTTTTAATAGAATTAATGGTTTAATTTTTATTTTTTTTTTTATTTGTAAATATATATTAATTTAATCTGAATTATAGGTTAAAACAAAATAATAATAATAATAATAATAATAATAATAATAATAATAATAATAATAATAATAATAATAATAATAATAATAATAATAATAATAATAATAATATATATATATATATATATATATAATGAAATAAAAAAAAATAAGAAAAAAATTTTTTTTACTTTTAATACATATCACAGTAAACTTAGAAATTAGAATAACATAGATCAAATAAAATATTTGAACAAAAAATATTAAGAAAAATAAATAAATAAATAGATAAATAAATGTAATAATAATTATAAAAAAAAAAAAAATATAAATAAAATAAAATAGAATAAAATATGAAATCATTAAAGTAATTTAAATATTCATTGACATTAAAAATCTTTTTATTTTTATTTTTTTATTTTTACAATTTATTTATAAAAATTTTTTCATTGTTATAAATCCTATAATAATTTTCATTGATTAAACCAGTTAAATTCAATAAATTATTATTTAGATTTAGAATAATAATAATAATAATTTTATACAAAAAAAAAAAAAAAAAAGAAAAGAAAAAAAACCTTTTTTTTTTTTTTTTTTTTTTTTTATTTTTTTTATCTTTAAATAATTTTATATTTAATAATAATTTTTTGAGTAATAATAATAATAATAATATTAATAATAATAATAAGAGTAATTAAAAAAAAAATTTTTTTTCTCTTCAATTAATAATAGATATGATATAATACATATAAACTAATATATTTTTTTCCCGCTAATTTCACTAATAATTGTCTATATTGGATATCTATAACTATTTGCTTTAAGCAACTAGTCTTATTTATTATTACTATCATTATTAATTCTATTATTTCTATTATTACTTTTATTATTATTATTATTATTACTATTATTATTACTACTATTATTAATATCATTATTATTATTAGCATCATTAGTATTTTTTATAAGTAGTATTTGTATAAGTATTATTTTATATTTTTACATATACTATGTAAAAATATTTAATGCAAACAATGAATAATAAAATTGATATGGCTAATTTAACTTTAAGTACATAATTTACAATTATAATAGATACAATATTTATGTTTTTTTTTTTTTTTTTTTTTTAAAAAAAAAAAAAAAAAAAAATAAAAAATGAAAAAATTATATTTTATATAATAAAATTAAAATAACAGTAATATATATATTGAATGATGTTCTGAAATATATATATATTAAGGGTAAAATATTAATATTATTCTAAAAATTATAATTTTTAAATATAGTAATAAATGATAAAAATCATATAAGGATATTTATCTGATAATATTAATAATATAGGTAACTTTTTCAAAGTATAAATGAATCAAAAAAAAAAAAAAAAAATAAAATAATATAAAATAAAATAAAAGCGTAGTGATAGAAATAAAATATAGTAAATGATAATATCAATAATATTAATTTCTAAATAGTTTTGAAATCATAACATACTTTTTTTTTTTAATGTTTAATAAATGATAAAAAAAAAATTGATAATAGATTTATATATATATATAAATTAATTAATATATATACTATTTTTTTTTTCTTCAATAAAAATAATATTGATATCAGTTTTATCAAATGTGATTTTTAAATGAATATAATTAAAATAAAAAAATTTTTTTTTTTTTTTAAATAAAAAAAAAATTAATTTAAATTAATTTAATTCAATTTAATTTTCATCATCAATACCTTTTACGATTTCATCATAAGGTTTACAACCTGTAGTTCTAATGTGACGTAAGCATGAATCTGACCGAGTAAAACCTTTCAAACATCTTGAACAATGATAAGGTTTAATAAGATTATGTGACTTTCTATGACGGGTTAAGTAAAACTGTTTTCCAAAACTTTCTCCACATATATCACAAATATAGGGTCGAAAAGAACTACCGTGAGCTTGATTATGATGGCGAACTAAGACACAAGCTCTCGAAAATACCTTGTTACAATTAGGATAAGTACATCGATATTCTTTAGTCTTCTTTTTATCAATACTTTCTTTATTTGATTTCTCATCCTTGTATTTTAATATAAATGGCTTTGATTCCTTATTCAATGTTTTCCAAATATCATTTTTATATTTTTGTTCCTGAGTTGAAATTTGATGTCTTGTTTTAAATGTCTTATCCTTTATAATTGGTTCTGTTCTAATTATTTTGTATTTTGTTTTCACTTGTATTGGAGAGACTGAAGTTGCATTCAATATTGAATCAATTTTCATAATATTTCTTTTATCATATGATGAAGTAATACTAACTGGATCTTCAGTGGCTATATAATAATAATAATAAAAAAAAAAACAAAGAATTAAAATTAATTAATTATTATTGCTATAGTACTTATATTAATAAAAATAATAATTATAGTATAATAATTGTAATAAATCAATATTTATTTATTATGATAAATATTTACTCATTTTCTTTTCTTTTTTTTTTTTTTTTTTTTTTTTTTTTTTTTTTTTTTTTTTTTGTTTTTGTTTTAAAAGGTTGGCTTATTAGATATTATAAAATAAACTTTTTCTTAAACCTTTGTGTTTACTATTACTAATATTTATTAAATTTAGTTTATTTCAAATTTTATTACTCTAAATATAACAATTACTGCTTCATAATTTTAGTTTATTTAATCTATATTTTAATTTTAAAACTATTTTTGTTTTAATTTTATTAATAAATATGAATTTTTATTGATTATTTTATATATTATATAACTTGTTCTTTTTTTTTTTTTTCTTAAATTTATAAAAATACTATGAATAAATATAATTAAAGGTGTTATCTCTGTAAATTTAAAATGTTTTGTTTCCTTTAATAAAAATTTAATAAAATTTATTACTATGAGATAGAAATGATTAAAATAAAAAAAAAATAATTTTTAAAGATTAATATTTTTTAGATTGAAGTATTACTCAAAGATTAAAATTTGATTTAAACAACTTTAAATAATAATAAAAAAAATATTATGAAAGAAAAAAAAAAAAAAGATAGATAGATAGAACAGATAGAACAGGTATGGTAATACTTTTCATAAATTTAGAACTAAATAAAGTTATAAAATAATTGAATATTAAATATTAAATATTAAATAATAATAATAATATAAATAATAATAAATAATAATATAAATAATAATATAAATAATAATAATATAATAAATAAATAATAATATAAATAATAATAATATAATAAATAAATAATAAATAATAAATAATAATTATAATAAATAATAATTATAATAAATAATAATTATAATAAATAATAAATAATAATAAATAAATAATAAATAATTAAATAACAATATATAAAGATATTTTGTTAATTTATTTATAATTCATTTATTTTATTATAAATTTTTTAAATATTTTTTTGACATTTTTAAATAGTTTAATAATTAAGGTTTGATGATATATTCTTTATATATAAACAATAGACTATCATTCTATATAATTTAATTGATACTTTACCATACTTTATTTAATTCAAATGATTTCATTTATTCCTCATATATTACAATTAATTCACCATCTATTTAAAAGATTTTATATATTATATATTATATATAATAATTAATAGAAGACTTCTTAATTACTATTTACAAACGATTTATTTATTATTTATCATGTATTATTTGTTCTATTATTAAATTATTGATAGTAAATAGTATTTATTTATGTATTTATTTATTATTTATTTATTTATTATTTATTATTTAATTATTATTTATTATTTAATTATTATTTAATTAATTAATTAATTATTTATTTATTTATTAATTAATACTCTTTTTTATTATTTATTATTTAATATTTATTATTTATTATTTAATGATTATTCATTCTTCCATTTTATATTAATATATTAATAAATATTTTTTTTATTATATATTAATTTATTACTCAACCAATTAATCAATTAAAGATACACATATATTATATAATTAATAACCAATTAAATATAAATCACTATTCTTGACATATATATTAGGGTTATTCCACTCAAAATTAAAGAAATATAAATAAATAAATAAATAAAGATGTAGATAAATAACTAAAGATGAGATCCACTAAAATAATTTAATGAATGAATGAATAAATAGATAAATAGAGAAATAATTCATCCACAAATCAATTAACCTTTTTCAAGTATAAAATACTATATATGGATTATATTAAAAAATAATTATTTTTTAAAGGTAAAATTTAAATTTATATGGTATAGTGTATTGTAATATAGAGATAATATAGAGATAATATATGAATAATATATGATGACCTTTATTTAGATAATATATATTATGAAATGTGGAAAAAAATTTCACCATTTTTTTTTTTATTTTTTTATTTTTTTATTTTTTAAAGAATTGTAAAAAATAATAGAGAGAGTTTTAATTTTATTATTATTATTATTATTATTATTATTATTATATTATAATATATAGCCTTCCTTTTTAAGAGATGGAAATTGGTCTATATGAATGATAGGAATAATAATACTTAATTTATTAATAATGTATATAATGATATAAACTCTGTAATTATATTAATAAGTAATTATACTAAAGTACCTTTTTTTTTTTTTTTCTTTTCAAAAATATTACTATTAACTTGAGTATAAAAATAGATATATATATATATATATTTTTATATTTTTATATAAATATTTATAGTTCATTTTAAATAGTTAACATAAAATCAATTAGAAAATAGCATCAAGTAGTCTCTTTACTAAGGCCTAAACACACAATTAAATTTTTATTTCCATTATGTTTTAATTTTTTTTACCGACAGAAATAAAATATATATACATATACCTATATATATAAGAAGGAAATATATTATAATTCATTATTTATTATTTTTAAAAAGAAAAAAAAAACAATATAGTATAATATTAAATAATTTTTTATTATGAGATTAATAACAATAACTAAATAATTACAATAAAAATTACCTTTCATTTCATTTCATTTCTTTTTTTTTTTTTTTATGGTTTTTAAGTATATATTTATTAATATTGATATTATTAATTATTAATTATTATTATGATGATAATATTCATTTAATATTTTTTTTTTTAATATCTGTTAAATTGAAATTTAAATAAATATCTAATTAAATATAAATATTTGTTCCTTCATGGCTTTGATATATTATAATTAATAATAATAATAACAAATAAATAATAACAAATAAATAATAACAAATAAATAATAAATGTAATATCAATAATAATAATAATAATATAAATAATAAGGGTATTTACAGAATCGATTTAAAATCGCACACAAACTATCACAACCACAACCACAACCACAATTATAACCACCACACCACCAATTATGTGGAAAAAATATATATAATATATAATATAAATAAATAAATTATAAATAATTTTTATTTATTTTATTTCCTATTTTTATTTTTTTATTTTTTGAAAAGAATCAAATTTAAAAAAAAAAAAAAAACGAAATTCATTCAAAGGATTAATATATTACAAATTATATGTAATCTATGTATCAAATAGTATTGATAATATATAAATTAAATAATATTAATATTATTAAATAAAATTAAATTAAATTAAATTAAATTAAATAAATTAAATTAAATTAAATTAAATTAAATTAAATTAAATTAAATTAAATACTTAAATATTTCCATAAAAAATAATTTAATAATCATAAAAAAAATTTTATTTTTTATATTTTTTATAACATTTTTTTTAAAAGGAAAAAAAAAAAACCTCTTCCACTTATTATTGGTACTAATTAGTATATATACCATATATTAGCTATCAATTGATAATATAATTGAATTAATTAGTTAATTAATGATTAGTATATTCAAATGAAATGGATTCAATTCTTATTTATGGTTTTTCAAATAAATTAAATTATATTTTAATATTTCTTTATTTAATTGAAATAAAATTGATATGGAAAATATAAATAATAAATAAATAATAAATAAATAATAAATAAATAATTAAATAAATAATAAATAATAAATAATAAATAAATAAATAATAATTAAATAATAAATAATAAATAATAAAAAGAGTATTTATTAATAAATAATAAATAATAAAAAGAGTATTTATTAATAAATAATAAATAATAAATAATAAAAAGAGTATTTATTAATAAATAATTAAATAATAAATAATAAATAATTAAATAATTAAATAATTGAATAATTGAATAATTGAATAATCAATAATAAAGAGTTTAATTATTAATAAGTATTATGTTAAATAAATAACAATAGATAGTAAATGGTCAATAGTTCAAATATAAATAATTATTTAATAGATGATAATTAACCTAAAAATATCTTATTTATTATAATTATATGTTATATAATATTTGTTATAGATAATCATAGCATTAAAAGTTTTAGGTGCAGATGAATCATTTAAAATATTAATTTTATCCTCATTTAATATACTATCTATTTATATTTAATGAGGAGATTGTAATCATAATAAAAATTTTCCATTCAAAAAAAAAATAAAAAAAATTAAAAATAAAAATAAAAAAATTAAACTACATACATTACATTACATTACAAGAATTTTTATGTATTGTATGTAAAAATTTTATTTTCATATCATTTATTTTCATATGATTTGTTTTATTTACTTAATGTTTATTCATATGATTTATTATAGTAACTATTTATTATATTTAATATTTAATATTTAATATTTATATATATATATATATATTTATAATATTTATTAATATTTATTAATATTTATATATATATTTATAATATATATATATTTATTAATATTTGTATATATATTTATTATATTCATATGATTTATTATATTTAATATCTGTTATATCTAAATATTTATTAATAGAATTCAAAATTTTAAAAAAGTAGGTCATGTCATGTTACAAGTAATTTTTATTATTATTATTTTTTATATTAGTATTGTTTCCTCTTAAAATATGAGAGACTGATTGAAGACATTGAATTGCTTTATTTTACTTTCTATGATCATAAGAAATAAGAAAGGCTTTATTTTTTTATCATTATTATTCCCACAAAAATTTTATAAATAAAAGAAATTGTTTAATGGCAATATAACTTACTTATTTATTTAATTATTATATTATATTTTATTTTATTCTCTTTGCATAATTCCTCATTTATTAAAAATAAAATATGCTTAGAATAGATAAGAATAGAAAAAAAAATCCATAAAAATGATATACTTTATTATTCAAAGTTCATTTAAATAAAAGCCATTCTAATCAAATTTCATAATTTCATGTCCTATCAAATCAAAAGAAATTTATTAGAATTTTCGAATTCTATTATCTTTTTTTATATTATATATAAATATTTTTTTTTTTTAACTAAAAATTTTTATATTTATTATTATATTTTATATATATATATAAATATTTTTTTTTTTTATTTTTAACCTAAAAATTTTTATATTTATTATTATATTTTATATTTATTATTATATTTTATATTTATTATTATATTTAATATTTATTATTATATTTTATATTTATTATTATATTTTATATTTATTATTATATTTAATATTTATTATTATATTTAATATTTATTATTATATTTTATAATTATTATTATATTTTATATTTATTATTATATTTAATATTTATTATTATATTTAATATTTATTATTATATTTAATATTTATTATTATATTTTATATTTATTATTATATTTAATATTTATTATAATATTTTATATTTATTATTATATTTAATATTTATTATAATATTTTATATTTATTATTATATTTAATATTTATTATTACATTTTATATTTATTATTATATTTTATATTTATTATTACATTTTATATTAAAAAATATTTTTTTTAGCATATTTTAATAATTATTAACCATCCAATGAATTTATCAAGCAGAAAAGGAAATTTTAAAGCTTGCCGTTTTAATCCATATAAAAAAATGACATCACTAAAAGCGGTAGATTAGAAAAAAAATTTTTTTTTTGGCATAAAATTTTATATTTATTCAATAAAGAAAAAATACATATAAAATTAACATAGTTTTACTATTTATTATTAATTATTTATTATTCAATTATTTATTATTTATTATTTATTAA
>JACVTC010000008.1:910000-1032500 GCA_016946835.1 Neocallimastix lanati (nom. inval.) | reverse complement strand
TAGTAAAGTTATATTTTGTGTTAATTAATAACATTATGCGCAATGGTAATGTTATTGGTAAAATTTTTCTGGTGAACACTCACTGCGGAATATAATGGTGCATTTTTGGAACATTGTTAAATAAGTTACACCCAAGAATTAGTAATACATTTTCATTGTATTTCTATTTTCATGTAGTATTACTATTCTCATGTAAGAATCTATTGTATTCAATTGTATTTCAACTATATATTTCATGTATCACGTTGTAAGAGATTGATTCACTCTAAATCTTGTAGTAATTTATTTAACTCTTTACTAATTTTGTGCCATTTTATTTCATCAATTCAATCTTAGTCATTAAATACTTTATGATATTCAATTTAAATAATATACTGAAAAAAGTGCTAAATCAAATTATTTTTCAATCATTCAACAAACTACTAATTATCGAAATTATTTACTCCAAAAAGATATAAAATTATTACAATTCTCATTATACTCAAGACTTTATAATAAAAATTGACTTTTTTTTATTTTTTTTTTTTTAGTTATTAATTTTTAGTTTTTTATTACTATTATGGAAATCCAATTTATAAGAAATAAGAATTTCATTCTAAGAGGTTCAAGGTGCCACGGTATACCAATGGAGAATACGAAACTACTCTTTATCCGCGGACTTCGATCTTGGCCAGAAATCAAAATGAGAAGACATTTAAAGAAAACTCTGAATGAATTAAATGATAAGGTTTTATCAGTTAAACGTATTGCTAATTTTAATGATGCATTCTTTAAAATTAAAATAGTAGGTAATGAAGAAGAATTAACATCTATTACTGATTGTATTGTCAATAGTTTCAAACGTGCTTCAATTAACGTTATTAATTGTAGCAAAAGGAATCATAAATACAGTTTTTCTTCACTCAAAAGGAAACATTTTGCCTTATCAGAAAAAGTGAATTCATCTTATAATATCAACTTATTCACTACTTCAAATTCAAATGCAGATTCAAGTCAAAATTCAAATTCAAGTTCAAATACAGATTCATGTTCAAGTTCAAGTACAAGCTCAAGTTCAAGTTCAAGTACAAGTTCAAGTACAAGCTCAAGTTCAAGTTCAAGTACAAGTTTAAGTACAAGTTCAAGTACAGGTTCAAGTTCAAGTTCAAGTCCAAGTTCAAGTACAATTTCAAGTTCAAGTTCAAGTACAAGTTCAAGTACAAGTTCAAGTTCAAGTTCAAGTTCAAGTACAAGTTCAAGTTCAAATTCAAGTTCAAGTACAAGTTCAAGTTCAATTTCAAATTTATGTTTAAATTCAGTTTCAAGCTCAGATTCAAATTCAAATTTCAGTTCAATCAATTATAATAATTCCAATAATATTAATAACACTCATATTAATAATAATACAGTTAAAGAATTTTCTCTATGTGTCAGTTGGAATACTAATGGATGGAACTTTGATAAAAAAGACAGTGTTGAATTCTTTATTTCAATGTACAAACCACTTTTCTTATGCTTTCAGGAAACAGGAAATGGTTCAGGTTCTAGCAGTAAATATCCATGTCGAGTATCATTAAAAAACTACAAACATTTCTTCAAAAAAGCTAATAATGAAATTCCCGGTAAAAGAGGTCTTTATATTGGGTTTCATAATTCTTGTCAAGCCTCTCTTGAAAACAACACTTATGAGTATATTATTTCCTTGTATACTTATAATTTTTGGAATTTCACTAAATGTTCTATTGGTAATGTGTACGTACCTCATAGTGGCCATAGCCTTCATGCTAGAGCTGCTAGAATTGAAATATTGTCTTGGTTAAATAGTCACTCTTCTCATCCTTCAATGTTGGTTGGTGATTTTAATTTACCTACTGAGAAATTAAGTAATTTGCTCTCTAAATTTAGTAATTGGAAAATTCTTCCCTTATGGGGCTCCCCAATTTCATGGAGTAGAGGTAATAGAGAATCTGATATAGATCATGCGATTGTCAATGATCATATGTTAGATTTACTTTCATATGGTACTTTTATTGACTTTCCCCCCATTTCGGATCATAAACCTTTATTAATAAAAGGTAAATGTTTTTCATCAGTTAATTCAGATAATTCTTTCTCTCTGCCTAAAAAGACAGTTAAATGGGATAGATTAAAATGTATAAATGAAAAAGAATCAATTTTTGACAACAACTATTTTAGTGTATTAGAGGAAGTGATTCCAGATCCTAATATTAGTATTGATGATATTTCTAAGAAATTTATTTCAACTTCATTCAATATTGCTAAGGAACTTAATATCACGTCAATTTCAGAAGTTCGAAAATCTTTTTTTCATATGTCGCAGAAAATATTTAATTTGCAAAAACTCAAAATGAAATTATATAAATCCATTAAAAGAAGAGGTTCTTATCATAATTTAGATGAATTTGAAGAATTAATTGATAAATATAATAGAATGTGCAAAATTATTCATCATATGTGTAATATTTATAGGAAAACTGAATACCAACATTGGATTAATACAGGATGTGAATATATGAAATCTCATAACCCTAAGAAAGCTTGGAAATGGCTTAAAACAACAGCAAAAGTAGATAAATTTAAAAATATGTCAAATTCTCCAGTAAAGGACAAAAATGGTAAACTAGCTACTTCTACTAAAGAACAGTTAGAAGTATGGCACAATCACTATAAAAAACTTGCTTCAAGCCATTCTGATATCAATAGTGCATTAATCGAATGGTCTAATAAATTTTCCAATGGAACAATCAGGTATACGAGACACAATGAATGGGATATAAATCAAGACATCAGTATAGAAGAAATTAGAGAAGCAATTTTAGCTACTCCAAATTATAAAGCTTCAGGCCCGGATGGAATTCCTATTGAATTTTATAAAGCTTTAATTCCTCCGGATGACGAAAATTCAGTAAATAATTCTTCTTCTGGTTTAAATTGTTTACAGAAGATATACTCAAGAATTTGGAATGGAGAATTTCCTAGCTCTTGGAATGAAGCAAGTATTATATCTATTCCTAAAAAAGGAGATGATCTATCTGATTGTGACAATTATCGAGGTATCTCTCTGATTAACAATGGTATTAAACTCATTTCGAAAATAGTCTCCAAAAGAATTTCGGAATATGGACTTAAAAATAATTTTATTAGGCCAGAGCAATTTGGATTTCGTACTAAAGAAGAATGTGTTAGTTTATTTATTTCAATTCGAGAAATTTGTCAAAGGCGTAAAAATGATAATAAAGAAACTTACCTTGCTTTTCTAGATTTAAAAAAGGCATATGATTCTGTTCCAATAGGTAATATTTTATATAAATTAGATGCTTTAGGTATTAGAGGTAAATGTTATCAATTTATAAAAAATCTATATTTGACATCCAAAGCTAGTGTTAAAATTGATGATCAATATTCGGAATCTTTTAATATTATGAAAGGAGTTAGACAAGGTTGTCCACTATCACCAATTCTTTTCAATCTTTTTATTAATGACATTTTTAATGATGTTTCAGAACTTGGAATTCCTTTAGGCGAATCTAGATGTTGTGGTGGACTCTTTGCAGATGATATTGTTCTATGCGCACCGTCAAGAACTAAGTTGAAAAAAATGCTTAAGAAGGTAAATGAATGGGCTAAATTTAATATGATGAATTTTGGAATTAATAAGTGTGCAACGATGGTGATTCGACCAGACACACCTCTTTTTCAAAATAAAAGAGATCCTACTTTTTATCTTGCTGGTCAACCAATTCCAATAACTAAATGTTATACCTATTTAGGTATACCATTTGATAAAAGCTTATCGTTGAAACCTATTATTAAATTACTTAACTCTAAAGTAACTAAAGCTCTCTTTTCTGTTAGTAAATTTCTTTCAAATTCCAAAATTCCTATTCCATTTAAGAAGATTATAATTAACTCTTATGTACTTAGTAAAGTCTCTTACTTTGCACCTTTACTTGGTTCGAATAAAACGAGAACAAATAATACTCAGAAATTAATTAATAAAGGATTAAGATGGATTGCAGGTATACAAAAAGCCAAATCATTTATTAATGTATATTCTATTTCAAAAGATTTACATATTCCTCCATTGTCAGCTAAGTGTGCTTTGTCTCAGGTCAAATGTTTTGATAAATGGAAAAATTCAAATTGTATTATTTCCTATTTAGTTAATAATATTCCAAAATCTAGAAAATATACATGGACAAAAGAAAGTAGAACTCTTAAACGTAAACTAGAGAAAAGAGGTAATAACGATAATAAAATCAAGGATTTTTATTGGAAAAGAGATATGAAAATCAATTCTATTAAAGCTGAGTTTTATGACAAAAACAAATTCGAAGAAACATCAAAATTTATAAAACTTTGTTATGACTATCCTGATCTTTCATATGGTTTCTATTGGCTATTGAGAGCACGAAGCGGATATAGATTAGATGCTAGAATTGCTAAAGCTGCAAAAATAGTGGACCAAATGTGTCCTAATTTTTGTCCCTGTTGTAAAAGTAATAAACAATGGATAAGTCATTGGTTAATTGATTGTCCCTTTTTCAATCATACTCGTAGTAAAGTTAATGATAAAATTTTATTTTTATATAATGCTTTTTACCGTGGCAACCTAACAAATGATATTGTTAATAGTAATAATGATAATAGTAATAGTAATAATAGTAATAGTTATAATAGTAATAATAATATTAGTAATAGTATTTTTAGTAATGTTAGTAATAGTATTGAAAATAATGTGTATATTGATTCTAGTGTGTGTGAAAAAGTGTTTAATTTCCTTCTTGGAGGTCGAAGTATTAATAACAGTACAAGGGAATGGAAGGATCTATTTAAGTGCCAGATGAAATCAGGTGCTTATTCTGATACTCCGTTCTTAGTGGTTACTGCGGCACTTCTCCAATCGATTATACCTATTGCTATTGGCCAGCAATGGTCTTTGTTCAATAGGTTCAAATCGAATCGTACTACTACTACCAAGAGCGTCAATGCTGAAGAAACAGTAAGACAGGCCAGCAGGGCTAGCGCAACCAATGAAGATCATAATTTTGTATCTTAAAATTATGATTAACATTGCGAAGTCAAAGTTAATTATTATACTTCAGTATAATAATGCCCTTGTGAAGTCTTACAAATATTAATTAAATGAAACTAGAATATATTATACCATTATTTTATTTTTATTTTGTGTTTTATTTTTTGTTTATTATTTTATCTTTTTTTTTTTTTTATTATTTTATTACATGTATTTTATCAAATATTTAATTAATAAAGATGAAACAAGTTTGCTGCCGTTAAAAAAAAAAAAAATAAAAAAAAAAAAAAAAAAAATTATTTATTATATATTAATAAATACTCTTTTTATTATTTATTATTTATTATTTATTATTTATTATTTATTATTTATTATTTATTATTTATTATATATTAATAAATACTCTTTTTATTATTTATTATTTATTATTTATTATTTATTATTTATTATATATTAATAAATACTCTTTTTATTATTTATTATTTATTATTTATTATTTATTATTTATTATATATTAATAAATACTCTTTTTATTATTTATTATTTATTATTTATTATTTATTATTTATTATATATTAATAAATACTCTTTTTATTATTTATTATTTATTATTTATTATTTATTATTTATTATTTATTATTTATTTTCTAATTTAGTGAATAGTTCAATTGGGGAAAATCGTGGTAATTTAAGTAAATTTCTGAATAATGAGTGTGTAAATATATATGTGACGTGGTACCGATTGTATAACTTTCTTCTTGGTGGAAGGGATGCAGATATAATAGATTTAAATTACAAAAAGGAATGGAATATTTTGTTTAAGAACCAAATTATTTCTGGTGATTATTCAAAAACGCCATTCTTGGTGCGATCTGCGGCTCTCTTAACAGAAATTATGCCTCGGGCTAGTACTCGGCAAGGGTTACTATTTCGAAAGTATAAGCGCAAACTAACCAGGAGCGTCAACGCTGAAAATGAAGTAGGACAGGCTAGCAGGGCTCAATGCCTGCCTCTGATGGAGAAGACTATAATTTCTTTCATTCAGAGAGTTAATTCAAACTCTAATCCATAAGGAAATGAAATTCATTACATAGGAACTTTTTTCTGAATTTATTTATATACTTTATTTTTGAATATTATTTTTAATTTCACGTTACTATTTGTTACTATTTTAAATAATATTAGAAAAATAAATAAATATATATATATATATATATATATATATTTTTTTTTTTTTTTGTTATTAAATCATAATTTAAAATATATATCAACGAAGACCTCCCTCCTTTTTTTTATATAAATATATACCTATATATTCCATATTTATATTTATAAATAAAAAATAGAAGATATCCATACAGAGGGAGGCGGTTATCCATCATACCAATAAGTTTGATATCCACCTCAAAAGGGGAGGGAGAGGGCTTTTCCATCACCCTTATTCAGAAATTTTATAATAATGGTGATTTCTTATCTCAATCCATTTGTTAATTATTTCTTCCAGAGTCGATATTGCTAATAATGATAATAGTGAAAAAATAATAGAGAATATATTATCAATGATGATAAGGGATTGTAATAAAGATAAAGACTATGGTTTTTGTCTTTTTTTTTTTCTTTTATTTATTTTTTATTATTTAAAGTACTGATGAAAAGTTTAACACATAAAAAAAAAGGCATATAAAAAATGAAATAAAAAAAGTAACATAAAATTAAAGATATAAAAAAGTGTCATTAAAATAGTACCATAAATGATATAAAAAATATACATAGAAAATGGAACATAACAAATGATATAAATAATGATATAAATAATGACATAAAAAAATGACATATAAAAAATGAAATAAAAAGAAGTAATATAAAAATAAAGAAATAAAAATGAGATATTAAAATAGTAACATAAATGATATATAAAAGAGAAATAGAAAATGAAATATAACAAATGACATAAATAATGACATAAAAAAAGACATATAAAAAAAACATATAAAAAATGACATAAAAAAATAACATATAAAAAAATGACATTAAAATAGTAATATAATTGATATAAAAAAGAGACATAGAAAATGGAACATAACAAATGACATAAATAATGACATAAAAAAAGACATATAAAAAAAACATATAAAAAATGACATAAAAAATAACATATAAAAAAGAGACATTAAAATAGTAACATAAATTATATAAAAAAGAGACATAGAAAATGGAATATAACAAATGATATAAAAAAATTACATAAAAGATGACATAAAATATGACATATAAAAAAAGACATAAAAAAATAACATATAAAAAAGAGACATTAAAATAGTAACATAAATGATATAAAAAAGAGAAATAGAAAATGGAACATAACAAATGATATAAAAAAATGACATAAAAAAAATGACATATAAAAAATGAAATAAAAAGAAGTAATATAAAAATAAAGAAATAAAAAAGAGACATTAAAATAGTAATATAAATGATATAAAAAAGAGACATAGAAAATGGAACATAACAAATGACATAAAAAATGACATAAAAAAAGATATATAAAAAAAGACATAAAAAAATAACATATGAAAAAGAGAAATTAAAATAGTAAAATAAATGATATAAAAAAGAGACATAGAAAATGGAACATAACAAATGACATAAAAAAATGACATAAAAGATAACATAAAAGATGACATATAAAAAAAGACATAAAAAAATAGCATATAAAAAAGAGACATTAAAATAGTAACATAAATGATATAAAAAAGAGACATAGAAAATGGAACATAACAAATGACATAAAAAAATGACATAAAAAAATGACATATAAAAAATGACATATGAGAAATGAAATAAAAAGAAGTAATATAAAAATAAAGAAATAAAAAAGAGACATTAAAATAGTAACATAAATGATATAAAAAAGAGACATAGAAAATGGAACATAACAAATGACATAAAAAAATGACATAAAAAAATGACATAAAAAAATGACATATAAAAAATGAAATAAAAAGAAGTAATATAAAAATAAAGATATAAAAAAGAGATATTAAAATAGTAAAATAAATGATATAAAAAAGAGACATAGAAAATGGAACAAAACAAATGACATAAAAAATGACATAAAAAAATAACATATAAAAAATGAAATAAAAAAAAGTAATATAAAAATAAAGAAATAAAAAAGAGACATTAAAATAGTAATATAAATGATATAAAAAAGAGACATAGAAAATGGAACAAAACAAATGACATAAAAAATGACAAAAAAAAAATAACATATAAAAAATGAAATAAAAAGAAGTAATATAAAAATAAAGAAATAAAAAAGAGACATTAAAATAGTAACATAAATGATATAAAAAAAGACATAGAAAATGGAATATAACAAATGATATAAAAAAATGACATAAAAGATGACATAAAATATGACATATAAAAAATGAAATAAGAAGAAGTAATATAAAAATAAAGAAATAAAAAAGAGACATTAAAATAGTAATATAAATGATATAAAAAAGAGAAATAGAAAATGGAACATAACAAATGACATAAATAATGACATAAAAAAATGACATATAAAAAATGAAATAAAAAGAAGTAATATAAAAATAAAGAAATAAAAAAGAGACATTAAAATAGTAATATAAATGATATAAAAAAGAGACATAGAAAATGGAACATAAAAAATGACATAAGAAATGACAAAAAAAAAGACATATAAAAAAAACAAAAAAAAAAAATGACAAATAAAAAATAACATATAAAAAAGAGACATTAAAATAGTAATATAAATGATATATAAAAAGTGACATAGAAAATTAGGTTTAATTATAATTTTACTTTATTAAAGGTTAGAAAAATAAAGTAAATTCTAATTTAATTAATTTTTTATTATTTAAATTAATTAAGCATTTAAATTATAATCGAATTTATAAAAGGTAAATTTAATATAGCGCTATAATAAATGTAAACATATTTAAAATAATTAAATATTCTCTGTAATAAAATTTCTTATTAGTTATATAATATAAATTTTTAATTGATTTTTTAAAATAGAAATATTATATAAATAAAATTTTTACTAAATAATCAAATAATATTTTAAAATAATTAAGATGAAAAGTCTATTTTTATTAATTACTTTATTTTTTGTAGCATTAATCCATGCTGATCTTATTACTTATTCACCTCTTTCAAGAAGAAATATTTCTGTAGATCCAGAAAGCTCTTTATCTGAAATTAAGTGACAAATGTAAAGAAGAAATTAAAAATTTGGATTATATTAAAGAATGCATAACTTTGATATCCTTGGTTAATTATGTTTCAGTATTAAAACAAGGAAATGCCAAAATTTTTCTATAAAGAACCATTAAAAATGCTTTCCAGTTTGTAGTGAAGTTGCTTTAATCAAGCGAAATATTTCAGCCACATATGTTTAAAGATATAATGAATGGCTTAAAGTTCAAACGTTTTTTTGATGAAGAAAATAATTTGTGTCCATATTCTATTGATTTAATTACACAGTCTGGTTGAGATAAAGCTTTCTTAGATATTTCTACATTTAAAAAATGTACTGAATCTTTAATTGAACTTTTAAGGGATATTGATGTGAATCAATATGGAACTTATGAAAATTTATCTTTCACTAGTGGATATTGCTTTTATTATGAAGTAAATTCAATAAAAAACATGAATTCCATGTTAAAATCTGATAAACATAAAATTTTTTTTATAATGTCACTTTTTTGTGTTTTCTTTTTTTAAAGTCATTTTCTTATATGCTATATTTCTTATATCTTTATTTTCATGACATATTATTTTAATGTCCTTTTTAATGTCTTCCTTTTTCATTTTATTTTTTTGTATGTTATATTGTTTTATACGTCATTTTTATATGTCACGTTTTTATATCATTTTTATGACATTTTTTTATATTTTTTTATGTCATATATTTATTAAACTATTATATTATTAAATTGTTAAATATAGTCTTTTCATTTCCGTTTTGTCATATTTCTAATATTAAAAATTTAGCTTGTCATTTTATATTTAGTTTTTTTATGACATGTTTTATATGTCTTTATTTTTATGTCATGTTTTTTAATATTACTCTGTTTTAAATGCAGCACTAAAGAATCTGGATAAGGTGATACGTTCCCCTTTATATTGACTTCATATGAAGAATCTCTTTCAATTTTATGTCATTTTATTTATGTCACTTTTTTTTTTATGTCGTTTTTTTATATCTCATTTATTTTTATGTCATATTATTGTCAAATTTTTAAAACTATTTAATGTAGCCTTTTCATTTCCTTTTGTCATACCATTGATAACAAATTTATTCTGTCATTTTATATTTCATTGTTTTTTATGTCTTCTTTTTATGTCTTCTTTTTTCATGTCATTTTTTAATTTTTATGTCTTATTTTCTAATGTTAAAATTATTAAATTAATTAATGAAACCTGTCATTTCCAATATTCTGTTTTTAATGTTAAAATAATAATTATTATTTAGTCTATTATTTATTATGTTGTATGTTTTTTTATGTTACTCTTTTTAATGTCGTTTTTTTTCTGTAATATTTTTCTGTAATATTTTTTTGTAATTTTTTTATATGTCATTTTTAATATATCTTTATTTTATGTCATACTTTTATATTATCACTTTTTTTATGTTAATTTTTTTATGTCATTTTTTTTATGTTAATTTTTTTGTCACTCTTTTTATGTTATTTATTTATCATGAATATCATATGAAAATTAATTTAAACAAAATTTTATTTTGGACATAAAAAAATTGTGATAACATTAAAATAATATGACATAGAAATAATATCATATAAAAAAAATGATATATAAAAAAAATGACATTAAAAAAGAAGACAAAAAATAATGACATTAAAAAAGTGTGATATTAAAAAAGTGTGATATTAAAATAATATGAAAACAAAGATATAAGAAACATGTCATATAAAAAAATTATATATATAAAATAATAACGTAAAAAAAAAAGCAAAAAAAAGAAGACATAAAAAAGTAGACATAAAAAAGTGACATGAAAATAATGACATGAAAATAATGACATGAAAATAAATATATATATAAAAAAAAAAAATTTTTTTTTTCTTATACCATTATTAATAACTATAAATATTAATAAAATTTTGAAAAAATAAAACTTCGGTTATTCCTTTTAATTCTGTTCTTAAAATAAAAATATTTACAAATAGAAAAAAAAAAAAAAAAAGAAAAAAAAAAAAATTTCAATATAAATATAAATATAAAATAAAAAATAACAATTAATAAAATAAATAACCATGAAAAGTAATAATAATAATAATATTATTATTATTATTAATATATAGATACTTTAAATAAACACCCAATATTTAATATTCAATACTCAATACTCAATAAACTCAATAGTATATCAATAATATATTTAACTAAAGCATTCACATTTTTATATATATATCCTACATAGATATAAAATCAATGATATAAAAAAATATATTTGTCTATGATAACAAAACTATAATGACAATATTATATATATACATTTAATAGTAAGAATTTATCTTTTTTTTTAAAAAAATAATAATAATAGTCATCACATTACAAATTTTCACATATAAGAAAATTTATTATAACACTTATTCAAATATTTTTATTATTATAAAAATTTATTTTATTTTATTTTGTTTTTTTTTTGTTATTTACTTTATTATTATTATTATTATTTATTTGCTTATTTGTTTATTTGTTTATTTAATTTTTAATTTTTTTTTTTTTTTTTTTTTGTTCCAGAAATTTGAAATAATTCAAATAAAAGTATTTTAACATAATTATATAGTATATTTAATTAAAATACATTAGTTTAAATGTATATTTGAAAATATTAAATATTATTATTTACTTTTTTTTTTGATTATGAGTACTTTTTTTTTTAAAGTTTTTTTTTTTTTGGTCAATATAAATAAACATAAAAATATTTTTTAAAGGATAAAAGTTTTTTATTGAATTTTTTTTTTTTTTTTTTTTTGTTCTCTCTCTCACTTTTTTGGTAATCTATTACATTTACCAACCGCCACCGTAACCTGGACCACCGAAACCCGGACCACCGAAACCTGGACCTGGTGGAACATCTCTCTTAAATGGTGGGTATTGAGCTGGTTGACCGTACATACCTTGTTGTGGTTGGCCATAAATATTTTGAGGTTGTTGGTAAGGATTATTAGCTGGCTTTTGCTTCTTGACCTTCTTCTTCTTCTTAAGTTGTTTTCTAAGAATCCAGAGACCACCAAGAACAGCACCACCAATTAAAAGTTTCTTACCGATACCACGTTCACCTTCACCAGCTGGGGCAACTAAACCTCTACTTTGAGCTTCATCAATAGTTAAAATGGTACCATCTTCATCTTCAATGTAGTCACCATCATCATCAGTGATGTATTCATATTCATCATCGTCATTGGCATTAGCAGCAGAAGCATTACCGTAAGGATTGAAACCTCCATTAGCAAAAGCACCTGGTGGTGGTATTCCTCCCGGTGGTGGCATACCGCCTGGTGGTGGAAAACCTCCTTGTGGTGGGTAACCTCCTTGTTGATATGGTGGGTAACCACCTCCTCCGTATGGCATATTGTACATGTCGAATTAACTTTTTTTTTTGGTTGATTTGTTTGTTTATTTGTATATATAAATAAATAAATAAAAATAATAATTATATATTATTATTATATATATATTTTTGTTTGTTTGTTTGTTTGTTTGTTTATATATTTATATAAATAAATAATAAAATAATAATTATATTATATATATATTTGGTTTGTTTATATAAATAAATAAATAAATAATAATTATATATATATATAATTTGTTTTTTTGTTTATATAAATAAATTAATAATTATATATTATTATATATATATTTTTTTATTTAAATTATAATTTCAAAAAAAAAAATAAATAAATTATTTAATTTTAAAAAATATATTTTCTTTATATTTATACCTGATTTAGAAAAAATAAAAATAACCAAAAAATAGGTTTCTTCTAATTTTTATGATTTCTTTAATTTCTTGTTTTTTTAAATAACAAAAAATAAAAAAAAATTTTTTTTTATTATTAAATAAGAAATTTTTTATTATCTATAATTTATCTATCCATTTATTTTCTCGTTTCTATTTTCCAACCATTTTATTTATTTGACAATGAAATTTTTTTAAATTTAAATAGAATTTATTTATATATTTATTTATTATTTATCTAATTATTTACTAATTTATTTATTATTTATCTATTTATTTATTTATCTATCTATTTATTTATTTAAGTTTGTTATATATTATTAATAATTATATTTTAAATGTTAATATATGCATGATTAAAGATTTAATTTAATTAAATTTAAATTTAAATATTAATAAATTTATTAAAATAATTAATATTATTATTATATATTATTATTATTTAATGACTTTAAGTTTTATATATATAATGTTATTTTTTTTATATATATATTTTTTTTAAAACTATAAAACAATATTATATTCATAAAATATAAAGTATCCTTTATTCTTATATCTATATTTATAGTAATAGAAAAATCTTTTATGTTTTTTTTTTTTATACCCTATTACATATACGATATCGATCGATCTGTTGTAGTAAATGAGTAATAAATTAATGAAATTAATGATTTTTAAATACAAATAAAAACTTTCATCAATATTAAATTTTTATTGTGAATTAAAAGTATTTAAATAGAATTGTGGCGTTAAATACTTTCAAAATTATATATCTTTCTTTATTTTTATATTCACATAAAATTATGTAAACCAGTTTATTTCTATTATTATAAAAAATTATATATATTATTTTTAATTAGTATTACTTTCGAATTGCAAAATTAATTTATTATATATTTGAAAATTTGTAGATAGAACCATAATATTAAAGCTATAATAACTTTGAATGGCCCATTAAAACTGATTATTTTTGTTTATTTATATTACAAAAAAAAAAAAAAAAATATAATAATCATATTTAATAATATATTATTATAATTTGACATTTGAAATTGAAATAAATAAATAAATAAAAGAATAATAAAAAATTATGAGAGGTGTTCATTTCATAATAGTGCATTTCGAAAAATGTGGCTTAAAAATTCATTAAAAAATAAACATATAAATAAATAAAATAAATAAATTAATAATATTAAATAATAATTTAATTTTGATAAATAAAAAAAATATATATATGTTAATAATGTTTTATTATTACACTTTTGTATTTTATCTTAATTTCTATCAATTTTTAGTTATATGTTTTTATTAAAATTTTAATAAAATAAAAAAACTATATAATATTGATATTGATATTAATAATAAAAAATATATATAATATTGATATTGATATTATATAACAAAAAAATTATATAATATTGATATTAATAATAAAAAAATTATATAATATTGATATTGATATTAATAATAAAAAAATACTATATAATATTGATTTGATATTAATAAAAAAATAACTATTATCAAATGGAACAGTCTTCATTATAATATTTGATATTTATATAAGGAAAAATTTTTTTTGCTTTATTTGATATTCCTTTTTCAAAGTAACAATGAAAATTAATTGGAGAAATAACAATAACATTACTAAATTTACTTGAATTTTTTTTTTTTTTTTTTATTATTTCTTTAAATAATGTTTTGTAAGTGGATTATTTTTTATCTTTTAATATTGAAATGGAAGTAGTGTAAAAACTATTTATTTTTTCAACATATGTTCTAGTAATGAACACTTGATAACTAAATTTTGGCGAAATATAAAAATGTACCATCTGCAAATATATCTTCATTATATTTTGTGAATACTTTCACTTAGAATGGGGATTGAAAAATTATTAAATTAGGATTTTTGAATATCATAAAATTATCGCCATTTTATTATTATTATTATTATTATTATTATTACTATTTTTAATTTCCATATTTATTAACATTAAAAGAGTGGTGTTTTTCCATTCTTATTTCATTTAATAGCATCTTCACCATGTTCCAATTAAACATTCGACTATAGTTTCATTCTCAACTGTACAGGCAATAACCAAGAAAATTCTATCATTATGTTTTTTTTTTTTTTTATATCTATTCCTAGTTTAATTAAATATTTTTATTATATTTTCTGTTTCATTTTCATTTTTATTTTTTATTATTTTTTTTTATTTACTTTTATATATATATAGTATATTTGAATTATATATATATATATATATTTAAGTTCAGAAACAATTAATAATACTGTTCTATCAAAATGATTTCCCTTATTTGTATCTATACCATGTTATTATAAATATTTCATTTAAATTTTTATTGACGCCATGGCATATATTACATTAATGATGTCTCCTCTATTTATGCTTACTTTTTTTTTTTATTGTCATCAACTCTCTTTGTTCAAATTAAATACTTTACTATTGCTTCATTTCCAATCCACATTTTACAAGTATTTATAAGTTACTAATCCTTAAAAATCCTCCATTTTTTTTTTCTTATTTCATCATCTCCTTTATTTCAGCATCATATTCAATTTAAAGTTTCACCATGTCTTAATTGCACCATTCCTATTACATAATCTATTAAGGTATAACCATTATTTATATATATGTTTTCTTTATTTATATCTTCACCACTTTTAGTTTATATTCTTATTATATCATATTTTTTTTCATTTATAGGCAGAGAGCATTGATGTTTTACCTTTTTTTGTCATATATATTTAGATTGGTATCACGATCAATTAAAAAAGTCTATCTATATTTGCATTATCATATGCAAAGAATATTGATGTTCAATTAAAAACTTTACCATTTCTATGTTTTTAGTGATGTATGCTTCATAGAATGGGAGTATATCCCTGATAATCTTCTCTTTTTATATCTTCACCTTGTTTCATTAAAAATTCTATTAAGTTGATATGTCCACCTTAATTGTTTTATCATTAATGCTTTTTTTTTATATATCTTTGTTGGTAAAAAATGAAAATAAGATACTTGTCTATATTTTTATTTCCACTATAACACACTTCTAATAATGGAGTAACACAAATATCTTTTTTTTATTTATATCTACCCCATATTCCAACTAAATTTCTTACTATATTTTTATTTCCATCTTTATATGCATAAAATAATGGTGTTTTATTCATAAAGATTACTTTATTAATATCTGTGCTATGTTCATATAAATAACTTACTGTACTTTCAAGTTCAAATAGACATGCTCAAAATAATGGTGTTCTCCATTTTGTGATTATTTCAAATTGTATCGGCTCTATGTTTAATTAAGAATTTTATTATATTTTATGACTACTTTTTCACGCAAAATATGATGTATTTCTACTTACATGTGAATTGTGATCAATTAAATAATTTACTACTGATTCCTTTCCATTAAGGCATCCACAATATAATGGTATTGTTTCAGAAGTACTTCATACATTAATATTAGTGTCATGCTTAATTTAAATATTCTAAAGTATTTAAATTTCCATGATAATATGCATAAATTAAATAGCCAAATATTTATTTATAATTACTATTATTATCACTGTATATAGAATATTTAAATGGTTTGTAATTTTTTCATCTTCAGTAATAAGCTCATCATCATCTATATCCCTCAATATTAATTTTTTTTTTTTCAAATCTGTTATAGCTGTAGATACTGAATTTATGTATTGATAAAGCATACATTTAAAAAAATCTTCATCATATAATTTTAATTTTTTAAGAATAATTTCTAATATCGTTTTACTCTTCTCTCCTTTCTTATTCTTATGAATATAATCTAGTATACTTTTGATTAAAGATAAAGCAATATAGAAATAATTGTTTAATATTTCAGGAATAAGTTAATCTTTATTATAAATTTATAGTATTCTTACAATTTATATTACTATTATTATGGTTATAATGACTTGTTGACCTATTTATTGTTTCTACATTTTGAGTATCAATAGTATTAATTAAGGAATCAGGTTCCAAATCTTAATCCATTATTGAATAATTATTAATTTATTATTAATTATTTTTTTCTTAAAAAAAAAAATTAATTAATAAAAACAATAATTAATTTCTAAAGTAACCAATTTTTTTTTAAAAAAAAAACTACAATGAGAAATTATTGTAATGTATTTATTAACTTTTTATTTAACAAATGAGGGGAGAAGACAGATTATAAAAAAAAATAGATATATTTAATATCATTCATAATTAAAATATAAATTCAAAAAAATTTAATTTAAAAAAAAATAATAAAAAAAAATTTTTTAATTAAAAAAAATTAATAAACAAATTTTTTTTTTTTAATATATTTTCTTCTATTTAAATTTTCTCATCATATTAAAAAAAAAAAAAAAAAAAGAATTATGTATATTTTAAAAATAATGAATTTTTATAATAATGATAAAATTAATTGTAATTTAAAAAATTATCTTATCTTATTTGTATCAGAATAATAGATATTAAATAAAAAATATTAATCATTTTAACTCAATTTATATTTGTAGGAATAGAATGATTTGAAGTAATTTAAATATCTTCAATTTACACAATAAAGATTTACTAAATTTATCCATAAATGTATTTATTTCACTATTTTGAAAATCTATTAGCAAGACTTTTTATTGACTTAATATATACATATATATACATATATATATTAATAATTTTCTTATATGTATATATATTTTGGTTTTTGGATTGATCGATTTATTCAATATTTATTCATTATTTGTTATTAATTAATTACAATTATTTATTATACATTATTTATTATTAATAAATTACAATTATTTATTTATTATTTAATATTTATTTATTATTAATTATTTATTTATTTATTATTCATTATTTATTTATTTATTATTTATTATTTATTTATTTTTTTATTACTTATTTATTTATTTACTACTATTTGATCATTTTGATCATTATTTATTATTTATTACTAATTATTAATAATATTACATATTATTATTATTATTATTATTATTATTATTATTATTATTATTATTATTATTGTTAAAAGTTATGAATTAATGTATTCTAACAATTATTATTATTATTATAAATGTTATTAATATTATTAAAAGTATTTATTATAATTGATTATTTATAAATTATTTATATTTAATATTATTTTATTACTTATTTCTTCTAATCTACAACATTTAACTTCTATTCCATATTATAGTGGATAACTTTAATTTTATTTTTTATTATAAATTAAAATTTTTATATGTAAAAATAAAAAAAAAAATTAAAAAAATTACAAAATTATGAAATTCTTTATTCATGTATTAAATGTTTACGCCTTAAAAAGTTTGTAATTATTTTTTATAAGGTTTTCTCTTTCTTTCAAATTATATATTATTATATAAAAATTATTTTTATTATCTATATTATAATAAACTTTAATAAAAAAAAAAGTTATTTTTTTTTATATATTATTATACATAATATATATTAAGTAATAAAAAATGGTATAGAAATAAAATATTTTTACCGATAAACAAATATATTTATCATCCCATTTATCATATGAAATCAAGTTAATTTGGATGACAGTAAAATTCAACTTTCTACAAAATAAATAAATTAGTAATCTAAAACAGTTACTATATAAACACAAATAAAACAGTAAAATGAAATATATTGGTAAAAATAAAATAAAATAAAATAAAATAAAATAAAATAAAATAAAATAAAATAAAATAAAATAAATAGTTAAAACATGAATATAAAGTACAGGTTGAATAAAATAAAATAAAATAAATAGTTAAAACATGAATATAAAGTACAGATTGAATGAAATAAAATAAAATAAAATAAAATAAAATAAAATAAAATAAAATAAAATAAAATAAAATAAAATAAAATAAAATAAAATAAAATAAAATAAAATAAAATAAAATAAAATAAAATATAAGAAACAAAAAAGTTTATATCCTATTAAAATATATTATTATTTATTTTTTATATGGTAAATCCATTGACTAAAAAGATGTTTTATTTCATTTGAAATTAAAAAAAAAATTATTTTTTAACTATTATATATATATATTATAGAAAATGAAGTCATGAATGTTTAATAAGGAGTTTTTAATATATTTATGATTTGCAAAGATTTTTTTAATATTCAATATATATATATATTTATTTTTTTTTTATATATATATATTTTTATTTTTTATATATTATATTTTGATAATTATTTATTCTTTCTTTTTTATTTAAGAATCATTATTGCATATTTAAATTATTATTAATGAATGGTAATTTTAAATTTTTATGTTAAAAAAAATGTATATATATATATATAATGTTTTTTAAAAAAAATAATTTAGCAAAATAATATATCTTTTAGTTCATCCATATTGAAACAATCAATGTTATTCTTTTTCTTCTAATTATTATAATTATCAAATTTTTAATATTGGTTTATACCTGATGTTTTATTATTTTTTAATTTATATTTTATTTATATTTATTTTATTTTATATTATGTTATAGTATTTTATTTTTTATTTTATTTTATTTTATATTAATTATGATTATTTTTTATTTAAATAAAAAAATAATAATAATAATAGCAATAAAAATTAAAAATGAAAATGAAAATGAAAATGAAAATGAAAATGAATAATCCATATATAAAAATTTTTTATATAATTATATAAAAAATGTTTTATGAAGTTATTGTAACTTAAAAAAATATTAAAAATGGTGACTAAATTTGATGAAAAAAAAATTAAAACAACCAATAAAAAAAAGAAATGAAGCGGACTGTCATAAATTCAGTCACATTTTTTTTTGGTTGAATGAGATGAGATTAAGGCCATGAAATTTAATAATTAATATATGAAGAATAAAATATTGCTTATTACATTTCTCATCATCATCTATTTTTATTTTTATTTTTTATTTATTTCCTTTGAAAGGATTCAATAGAAATTGAAGTGCAAAAATTAAACAAATAATAATAATAATAATAAAAAAAGGCTATAAATTTAGTTATCTATTGCCTTTTTTTTACTTGGCATAAAATGATATAAAATAATTTATTATAAAAAAAAGTTTAAATTTTTAGATATTGATAAAAAAAAAAAGGTATTCAAATCTAAAAATAATAAATTTTGATGATCTTTGGTAATGAATACTTAAATAATTTATAATACAAATAAGTTTTATTTTATTTTATTTTATTTTTTTAATTACTTTTTCATAATTAATAATAAATTAATTAATAAATATTAAATATTAAATATTAAATATTAAATATTAAATATTAAATATTAAATATTAAATATTAAATATTAAATATTAAATATTAAATATTAAATATTAAATATTAAATATTAAATATTAAATATTAAATATTAAATATTAAATATTAAATATTAAATATTAAATATTAAATATTAAATAATAACAATTGAATAATAATTAATAATAATTGAATAATAATTAATAATTAATAATTAATAATTAATAATTAATAATTAAAAATAATAATTAAAAATATAGTTATAAATAAAAATATTAATAAAGTATGACAGTCATTCTATATGAAAATTAATAAAATATAAAACATCAAGGATTAATTAAAATTATAATTAAAATTAAAATTAAAATTAAAATTAAAATAATTGAAAATAGAGTTAAGTATCAAAATTTTTTTCCTTTTTTTATATATACAATTAAAGTTTTTAAAGAATTATTTTATTTCTTTTTTTATTTAAAATTTTAATATATTGAAACACTATATTGCAATATATAATACATTTTATATTAATACTAATTTATTGGGTATGCTTTTTTTAAAGTTTTAAAATTTTAATTATTAATCCAATAAATATAATGAATTTTATATATAATTTAATGTATTGTGTTTATATATATAATATACATTATTTAAATAATATCAAAGTAAATGAATAGTAACTGATTAAACCATCACGTTACATATATGTGTTAATCGTTATCCAATATAAATATGGTTAAATGATTTATTCATAAGTTTAAATTTACAATCCATTTCATTGAGATTATCTCAATTGCAATATATGGTAATTCTTTAATATATTAATATATTATATAAATTTTATATTAAAAATATATATTATATATATAAATTAAAAATAAATTATAAAAGTTCTTTGCATGTTGATACCAATAATACCAGTTGTAGATAACATTATTAAATCAAATTTAAAATTATGACATATCACATGGTATTAAACCAAGTACAAAAATAATATATATTCAATTTATAATAAATAATATAATAAATAGTAAATAATTAAATAATAAATAATAAATAGTAAATAATAAATAGTAAATAATTAAATAAATAATAAATAATAAGTAATAAATAATAAATAATAAATAATAAATAATAAATAATAAAATAATAAAATAATAAATAATAAATAATAAATAATAAATAATAAATAATAAATAATAAAATAATAAATAATAAATAATAAAATAATAAATAATAAATAATAAAATAATAAATAATAAATAATAAAATAATAAATAATAAATAATAAAATAATAAAATAATAAATAATAAATAATAAAATAATAAAATAATAAAATAATAAATAATAAATAATAAATAATAAATAAATAAAAGATCTCAAGATAGTATTAGGTATAAAAATATATTTTTTGAAATTATAGAATGAATTTTGAATATTACATATATATTATAACAAATAATAGACAGTTATAAATATCAGTAAAATAGAAAAACGGTTATTTCAATAGGATATTAAAATGAAAATAGATTATAAATTAACACATAGCTCATTCTGTAAGAAACTAAAAACAAAGTTTTTATATAATATTTTTTTTATGTATAATTTATTTAGAAATGTATTTTTTAATAATTATTTGATATAATTTTAAAATTTAAATAATCAAAACTGTAATAAATAACATAAAAAAAAAAAAAAAAAAACTAAAAGAATAGAATAAATAGATAAGAAGTTAATGAAATATTATTCTTTTGTATGATTATAATTAGCTATTAATGATAAAGGAATTCTATTATTATTATTATTATTTTATGCATGTTTACAATTCACTTTTTTTTTTTTTTCTAATTTGCCATGTTTTTTTTGCATATTAGGTGGTTCAGTTCGTGGTTAATGAAATACTTTAAAATGCTTGTCCTCATGACCACCAATGAAATTTGGTTAGAATAAATAGAAAAAAAAATTTTTTTTTCTTACATAGTTTATTATTATTATGTTATTCTATTAATAATTACAATAATAAGTAATAAATAATAATATTAATTGTAATAATAATAAGAATTATAAATGTAATAATAATAATAATAATTATAAATTATTATTTATTATTTATTATTTATTATTTATTATTTATTATTTATTATTTATTATTTATTATTTATTATTTATTATTTATTATTTATAAATATAATAATAGTATAAATTATAAGTATAATAATAAAGACTATGATAATTATTATAATAATAGAAATAATAAATAAATAATATATAATCAATAGTTGTCAGTAACTAAATAATTTTATTCTGATATCTTCTAGATTATTTATATAATTTTTCTTAAAGTAAAAATAATTTTTTATATTTTATAAAGAATATGAATTCTTTTCACAATAACTATAACTAAAAGACTTATAGGTCTTTACATATGTACAAATAATAGATAATAAATAATATTATTAATTTCTTTTTCTATTAAATGATATAACCTTTTTAATAAAAATATTTTTTTTTCTGTATTTATTATTATTATTATTATTATTCTTTCAATTTTTTGATGTTGAATAATAGGGATCATCCATTTAAGAAAATTGGTCTTATCATTGATTAATTTTTTTTTTTTTTTTTTAAAAAAAAATCAACAAATGAATGATGAAAAAGTGTTAATTATAGCATTATATATGTGGAATGATGAATTTCAATTTTATTGTAACTATTTGCAAATATTAAATTAGAAATAGTTGAAAGAAATGACAATTAAAAGTTATGCTAACTTCTTTATAAATAATAAATAATAAATAATAATAAATAATAAATAATAAATAATAATAAATAATAAATAATAAATAATAAATAATAAATAATAAATAATAAATAATAAATAATAAATAATAAATAATAAATAATAAATAATAAATAATAAATAATAAATAATAAATAATAAATAATAAATAATAAATAATAAATAATAAATAATAAATAATAAATAATAAATAATAAATAATAAATAATAAATAATTAATAATAAATAGTAAATAATAAATAATAAATAATAAATAATTAATAATAAATAATAAATAATAAATAATAAATAATAAATAATAAATAATTAATAATAAATAATAAATAATAAATAGAATAATAAATAATAAATAATAAATAATAAATAATAAATAATAAATAATAAATAATAAATAATAAATAATAAATAATAAATAATAAATAATAAATAATAAATAATAAATAATAAATAATAAATAATAAATAATAAATAATTGAATAATAAATAATAAAATAATAAATAATAAATAATAAATAATAATAAATAATAAATAATAAATAATAAATAATAAATAATACATAGAATAATAAATAGAATAATAAATAATAAATAATAAATAATAAATAATAAATAATAAATAATAAATAATAAATAATAAATAATAAATAATAAATAATTGAATAATAAATAATTGAATAATTAATAATTGAATAATAAATAATAAATAATAAATAGAATAATAAATAATAAATAAATGAATAAATGAATAAATAAATATTTTTTTTTTCATTCCAATGCTTTTAAAATTTTTAAACATTGTTTCGCCATAAAAATTAAAAATTTGGGTATTTCTTTTTCTTTTTTTTTATATATATATATATATATTTTTTTTTTTTTTTTTAAAATATGATAGGATATTAATAATTAGTTAATTAAATAAAATTTATTGATATTGATATGAAACATAAGTTAAGCTATAAGTTTTATTTTATTTTATTTTTTTTTTTTAAAAAAAATAAAGATCTAAATCTTAGATTATTTTAAATCTATAAATATGATATATGAAATAAAAAAAAAAATCTTAATTCTGGTGGTAAAAATAGTCGATTTTTAATTTTCATGGCTAATATCAAATCAATATATATTTGAATTCTTTCGAGTAGAATTAAGTCCTTAAAATTTTTCATTAAAAGTTTTAAAGACAAATGAAAAAGAAAAAAAAATTTTTTTTATTTCATCTTTATAAACAATATTTAATTTTATTGATCAATATTTCATATTTTCATTTTTATTATTTTAAAAAAAAACCATATTGAGAGTTATTTCATTTCATATAAAATCATTAACATTCATCAAATTATGATTGCTATTAGCCATTCTTTGAATTATATTTATAAGATTAAGGCTTCTTTCCTTTAGATTTTCATATATAAATATATGAATATGATTAAAAATGTTAACTAATAAAAAAAATTTTTTAAAGTTTTTGATACGAGTTTTATTCTTCAACTGCTGCTGAACCTTTGATTTTCTGTCTGTGGGTGCCTGGGAGTGTATAGATGAATGAAAGATTTTATTGGTGAAACATAAAATAATTTTCTTTTAAAATGATGAAAATAATTAAATAATTAAATAATTAATAGTACAAAAAAAAAAAAAAAAAAAAAAGTAAAGATTTAAAAAAAAATAAAAATAAAAATTTAAAAAATTTGGTTTATTTCTATATTAAATTATATAATATATTATTTTAATCTTAATTAGTATATAATATATTTAATAATATATTAATGTTTTTTAATTAATTTATTTTACTTATTTATGTTCTATTTATTTCAATCACATGTTATTCAACAGTTTAATTTATTTTATATAATCCATATACACATATATTTATGTATAAATAACATATTTTTATCATAAATGTTTGGATAAGAAATATATTAATATATGTATTAAATCTATAGCTATAATATATTAATTAATATTTTAATATGAGAAAGTTTTATATTTAATAATATAAATAAATAAATAAATAAAAAAAAAAGGAATAATTGAAAAGAGTCATATATTTTTTTTTTCATATGTAAATATATATTCATATTAATAAATTTATTTATTTTATTTATTTTGATGTTATATTCAAATATATACAGATATACCATAAAATATTAATGTAAAAATAAATAATATTAATGTACAATATATTAACAATTTTAAATATATTAAAATAATATATATATTAATCATTTATATATAATACTCTATTAAATTACAATATGTTGATATTCATTATATATCAACTGATTATAATTTTTAAAGTTTGGAAATACATAAAATAAAAGTAGACATTTTTAATATTATGTGATATTCAAAAAATTAATAATTAAAGGGTTTTAATTAATAATTAGAATGTAATGTTTTATATAGTTTTAATAATAATAATATATTACTTAATATATTTGTAGAGATTAGCTTAATTTATAATCTATATATTTTATAAAATATTAACTTTAATTAATATATAAATTATATATGAACATATATAAAAATATATTCTAATAAATTATTATCATAATATATGAAAATATATATTATAATAAAGTTAATAATATATACAAAATATATTTAAATTTAATTATTTTTATTACTTATTTTATTAATAATAAATAAAAAAATTGCAATTTTTTTAATATTTTCAATTGATCATACCATATTTATAATAATGAAAAAATAAATCTTTTTTATATATATTGGAATAAATAATAATATTGATAAAGGCATAAAATAAATAAATAAACAAATCGATAAACAAATAAGTAAATAAATAAATAATAACTAAATAAATTAGTAAATAAACATTAATAAAATAAATAATTGTAATTTAAAATATTTAATAATTTTAAATTATTTTTCTTTATTTTTTTAAAAAAGTATATATACCCTGTAAAAGTACTTTTTTTTTAAAAAAATTTTTTTTTACGCAAAGTAAGATTTATTTTTTTTATTCTTTTATATTGAAATTTTGGTGTAAACAGTATAAACAAACTTTAAAAAAGAAAAAGTAAAAAACGACTGAGAAAACAAAAGGCATAAATATAAAAACAACTTCTAAAATAAAAAACTATTATTTAAATTATTTTCAAAAAATTTTTTATCAATATAAATATTAATAACAGTAATAATACAACCTTAAATATAATAATTTTTATAGTAATAAATTTAGATAAATAATACTATTGATTAATAATAATAATATCAAATTTTGTATTATTATTTAAATACTAATAAAAACAATAACAACAAAATAATAATAATAATAATAATAAAAATATAATAAAAAGACAAAAATAAAAATAAAAAAATATTTTTTATAATTTAGGATAAATTAGTAATATTAATTAAATATTTTTATAACAATTTTTATTTAGTATAATATATTATTTTATTTAATACATTTTAACGACTTTAAAAATTTTTTATCTTTTATAAGTAGTAGACATTTTTTATTTTATTTTTTTTTTTTTAAGTTTAATTTTAAATTAATAATTTTATTTTAGAAAAATCAAAAATAAAATAATATATATTATTTTAATAAACGTAGTATTTAAAAGTATATTTTGTTTCTGATATTTTAAAAATAAAAATATTTATTATAATAATTTAATAATAATATAAATTTAATATAATATACTTTTTGTTTGAACATTTTAAAATTAATACTTTTTTCCTTTGTATATTATTAACAGAGTTATAACTTATTTATTGGGCTAATTAATAATTGTAAGTGTTCAAATGTTTTTAAAAATGATATATTTATAACACAAATAGTAATAATAATAAGTAAAAAAAAAAAAAAAAAAGTATACTAATAATTATACTAAAAATTATAAATCTTATTTAGATTTCTATTTTTTTATGAAAAGAATAAGACTAAAAACTTTTTGATAAACCCTTTAAAAATATATATACATATAAAAAAAAAAGAGAGAAAATTTAATAACAAATAATAAAACCTTATTAATGATAATAACTATGAATAAAAATACCTGGAATCATTTAAGAAATAAAAGAAATACTTTCATATAACAGTTAACTATTCTATAGAAAATAAGAATATTTGTTAAAATTTATAATAGCAATAATAAAACACATTTGTGTTAATATTTTAAAAAAAATATATAAAAATATATATAAGTTTAACATTACAAAAAAAAAAAAAAAAAAAAAAAAAAAAAAAAAAAAAAAAAAAAAAATTTAAAACCAAACATTTGTAATAGAAATAATAATTATTTCCATTGAGATTTCAAAGTGAAAATAGGTTGTCTAAATTCAACCAAAGCGATACCAAACTAAACTTATAGGAAATTTAAATATTTAATAAAATAATAATAATAATTATAATAAAAAAATTTAGTGAATTTATAGATCGTAACAGTCTTTTTTTCACAAATATTCAATTATAGTAATTTGTACTATAAACATATTTTAGTAAAAAAAAAAAAAAAAACATTCGTACTCACTATGTCTTATATTTATTCAAATCATGCGTAAATTAATCAACTAATATTTTTTTAATTTTTTTTAAAAAAAAATTTAACACTTTTTATAAATTTAATATATGCAACAACTTTTTTAAAAGTAAAAAAAAAAGAAAAATTTTTTTGTAAAGAGAGAAAAATAAAAATATATATTTTATAATATATATAACACTTTAATTTTTCATTTGAAAAATTATTCATTTAGAGAAAAATAAAACTTTAATTATTAATTCTACTTTATTTTATGATAATGATATACCAAGATTCATTCTAATTTTTTTTTATTGAATCAAAAATTCTATTATTCTTGAAATAAGAAGAAAAAAATAATAACAAAAAAAAAGTAATATACATATTACTATAAATACCAAAAAACAAAAAAACAAAAAAAACGAAAAAAAAAAAAGCGATAATTCTGAAAGTGAAAATACATAACAAAATATTAAAACTAATTTTAATTAAAAAGAAAAAAATACTTTATTTATTCTTTTCTATTTTAAAATCATTTTGAAAAACAATAAAAATTACTATATTCTGTAACTAGATTAGTTTTAATTTACAATCATATTTGTATTACAATATAATAATATTAAAAAAAAAAAAAAAAAAAAAAAAAAAAAAAAAAAAAAAAATCAATTAAATTTCAACAAAATTAAATTGTGCAATTTGTAAATTAGTATTTTCTAAATTTTATTAATTATAAAAATTTTATATTTTGATCAATTTGCGATTTAAAGGAAATTTAAGAAGGTTTAAAACAATCATTTAATATAAGCGATAAGTCTATCCAAAACATTTATAAATATTTAAAACCGTATACAATTTATATATATAAAGATATCTATTATTTTATTGTCAAATTTCAAATTTAAACTAATCATATTTGTAAATATAATCAATTTTTAAAGAATAAGTGAAATTTGGAAAATTTCTTCAGGAAAATATTACAAAAAATTGATTAATCTATTTAAAATTTTTGTTAAAAAGTACTATACTCGAACGAACAAATTAATAAATATTATTATTTTCAAAGAAGCAAAAATACTAAAAATAACAACAAAAAATAAAAAATATATATACATACAATATAATGGATCCAGAAGATTTATTAGGAAAGAGACTTCCATATGATGGAGGTTTAAAACTTGAAAGTATTTTAGGCTATGGTTCATTTGCAACTGTATATAAAGCTGTTAATAAAGAAGGACAAATTTTTGCTGTGAAATGGTTAAATAAAATTGGAATGAGTGATAGAGATCAAGCTCTTCAAAAGGATGAAGTAATGTATATGAAGATGCTTGGTGACCATAAAAATATTATTCACCTTTATGATGTAATTGAAACCAGTGATTCCCTTTTCCTTATTTTGGAATGTTGTACTACAGATTTATATGAATTGATTACTCAATCTGAAAAAGCTATTGAAATTCCTCGTGTTAAACGTTACTTTAATGAAATATGTGATAGTGTCAAACATTGTCACAATAATCATATCTATCATCGTGATTTAAAACCTGAAAATATTTTAATATCAAAGGATGATCATTGTAAGTTATCTGATTTTGGTCTTTGCTGTTTTGATGAATGGACAAATGACTTTAATTGTGGTAGTTTAAGATATATGTCACCCGAATGTATTGATAATGAAGATTACGATGATGATGATTATGAAGATGAAGAAGATGAAGATAGTGATGGTAATTACTATGAAATTAGAAAAAGGAATGAAAAAACTGGATTGGAATGTAATTCGAGAGGTAGTGATATATGGGCTTTAGGTGTCATTTTAATTAATATGATTTTTGGTCAAAATCCTTGGTCTTCTGCAGATATGGAAAATCCAACTTTCAATATGTTTATACGTAAAGATCCTAATGTATTACAAAGAAAATTAGGTCTTTCTGATGAATTTAATCGTGTTGTTAAGCGTATGTTTGCCAAAAACGTTTATGATCGTTATAGTTTAGAAGAACTTCGTCAAGAAATAAATCGCATTGAAGTATTTACTGATTTTAGCAAAAGAGTTAGTAATTACCTTGGTGTAGATGAAGAACTTATTAACATGACCAATTTATCCTCCTACGAAAGTGAAGACGATAGTCAATATGATAATGTTGATGAATTCGATGATTGGGTTAATGAGGATACTTTTTCTGTTAATGATGATCATGTTATTGTTCCAGATATTGATACTTTAGAATTGGATAATGAAGAAATAGAAAATGATGAGTATAATCATGATCATAACTTTTCCTTTAACTATATGAAAAGTAATATACCGGTCATAAGTCAATGGGGAGATGATTTAGATGATGATGATGATGACATGGTAACTGAATTAACTCCAAAATTGGCTGAAGTAGATGATGATGAAGAAGAAGAGGAAGAAGAATGTACCACTACCACAAAGAGGATAACTTCTACCACTAATGCTCTTTCCTCTTCTTATGATGATACTGATGTTCCAATGAGTTGGGAAAGTCGTTCTAATTCTATGGAAAACTACTTAAAGAATAGTAACACTAATAAAATGAGTCAATCTGAATCTAACAAAAAAATGGATATTTATGATTATTCTTATGAGAATAAGATAAAAGAATGGGAGAAAGAGGAAGAAGAAGATCAAATGGAAAGTGAAGATAATTTAACTACTCCTACTATTGAAAAGATCCTCTCTTTTAATAAAGGTGAATTATTTGATAAAATTGATAATTCTGAAAAACCATTAAATTCACAAAAACAATCCGTTCAATTACGTTGGGAAGATTTATTTGATTCAGATGAAGAAAAGAATGAAAATTCATCTCCATTAACTAATTCAAGTATTGAGGATTCCCAGGAAGAAGATCATACTCATCAATTTGAAATCAGTGAACAAACATTACCAAGTTCTTGGAATTATCAACAAGGTTTAAGTTGGGGTGATATGGTAGAAGATGAAGATGATTTCATACCATCAAAACCACAACAAGAAAATATGATAAATTCATCAAGATTCACCGCTTTTATTGAAGATAGCAATGAAGAAGATGATGATGAAGATGATGAAGATGATGTTGATGTAGATGAAACAGAAAAAGAAACAGAAGATGATAAAGAACATAAACTTTCATTTAGGAAGGAAAAAGTACCTATTACTTCTGAAGTTTTATCTTTAATGACTCCTTCACTCTTAACAAATGGTATGCAAAAAACATTTTTATCAATTAGTAAAAAATCTCGTAAACAAGATAAATTAAAAAAATCAACAGGAAAGAGCAAGAGTAAAGGAATAAAAGAAAAAGATAAGGATATAAAAGATACTTCTTCTACAAAAGAAAAAGATAAAGGGGCACATCATCATCATCATCGTCATAAATCAAAGAAAGAAGAAGATGATGATAATGATGTTAATGCCATTAAAATTAAAACTAATGGTAAACATAAACATCATCATACTCGTAAAAATACTTCATCTTTAACTGAAAAATCCTCTGGTAAGGTTAGGAATACAATAAAATTAGCAGATAAACCATTAATAAAACATCATAAGAAAAATAAGGAAAGTTTTAATTCCCTCCAAACAAATAATGACATGGAAATTTCTGAATTAGACACTATCACAACAAGCAATAATGATAATGAAAAACTCACAGTTATTACAAATATAGATACTCCGTTAGATAAGCATACCCCAATAACTTCTAAGAATAAGAATAAGAATAAGAATAAAAGTCATAAACATTCAAAGAAAGAACATCATCATAGATTAATTATTAATTCGTCTGAATCCAATTCTGAATTCAATACCAATACCAATACCAATACCGATACCAATTCTAATTCTAATTCTAATTCTAATTCTAATTCTAATTCTAATAATAATACTAATAATAATGATTTTATTTCTAATTCTAATAGTAATTCTAATTCTGAATCCAAGTCGAAACCTAAATCTAAACCTAAATCTAAATCCAAAACTAAATCTAAATCCAAATCTAAATCAAAATTTAAATCTAAACCTAAATTTGATGATAAAGAAAACCATACTAATAGTAAAAGTCATAAAATTAACTCTGTTAGTTTAATGAATTCCAAAACAAACAATAAACCATCTTCAGTTCATTTAGATTGGGAAGATTTATTTAGTAGTGATGGTGAGGAAAAAGAATTAAATCCAGCGGAATCTATTAAAACAAATGACAAAAGCTTTAATGTTGATGAATCTTCTAATGAACCTGAGGAAGAAATATTTAAACTTTCTATTAATATTAAAGCATTAGATATTGAAAATGAAAAGAATCATAATAATTCTTCTCCTGTAAATAAAATGGTAGATTCAGCTATTTCTGTGAGTGAAACAAATTTATCCAAAGAAATAAAAAATTTAAATTTACATTAAAAAAAATAAAAGTAATTTATTAAGATTATATATATTAATTATATAATTATATATATATGTATATATGTATATAAAAAGAAAATAATATATATCATTAATCATTACTTTAAAATAATAAAAATATAAATTCTAAATAATAAAAATAATAATGATAAAATTTATATTTTTTATTTTTTTGTTTATATTTCAATAATAAAGATTTAATTTTAAAAAGTAATAAGAAAAAAAAAATATAATTTTGCTAAAAAAAATTTTTTTTTTTTTTACTTGTTTTATAAGACACTCATTGAAAATAAAAAAAAAAAATATATAAATATATATAATATATATTTATATATTTATATATATTATTAAAACTAATATGTAGTGTGGGAAAAATTATTTAATTTTATTTAATTATTTTATTATTGAATTATTTATTATTTATTATTTATTATTCTTGATTATTGATTAATAAATACCCTTTTTATTCATATTTATTATTTATTATTTATTATTTATTATTTATTATTTATTATTTATTATTTATTATTTATTATTTATTATTTATTATTTATTATTTATTATTTATTATTTATTATTTATTATTTATTATTTCTTATTTCTTATTATTTATTATTTATTATTTATTATTTATTATTTATTATTTATTATTTATTATTTATTATTTATTATTTATTATTTATTATTTATTATTTATTATTTATTATTTATTATTTCTTATTTCTTATTTCTTATTTCTTATTTCTTATTTCTTATTTCTTATTTCTTATTTCTTATTTCTTATTTCTTATTTCTTATTTTATTATTTTATTATTTTATTATTTCTTATTTATTATTTATAATTTATTATTTAAAATTATTAAAATAACAACTAAATAACAATTAAAAAATACTTTTTTTTTTTTTAAAAAAAAAAAAAATGAATAAAATTAAAAGTTAGAAATAAAATATAAAAGAAAAAAGTTCATATTTAAATATAATTAATATTTATATTATTATTTTTATCTTGTTCTATGTTTTGTTTCTTTTTAATATTTCAAATATTTCTTGTTTTATTAAATCTAAACAATAATTTATTATAATTTTTTATGTTATGATTTTTTTTTTTTTTTTATTATTAATTATTATGATAATTAATTATTATTATCTATTATCTATTATTTATTATTTATTATTTATTATTTATTATTTATTATTTATTATTTATTATTTATTATTTATTATTTATTATTTATTATTTATTATTTATTATTATTTATTATTTATTATTTTATTATTTATTATTTTATTATTTATTATTTATTATTTAATTATTTAATTATTTATTTTTTATTTTTTATTAATAAATACTCTTTTTATTTATTTATTATTCTATTATTTATTATAATTATTATTATTAAATACTTTTTATATTTTTTTTATTTATTATTTATTATTTATTATTTATTAATTATTTTATGTCCATAAACAATTATGACAATTAATAATATTAATTCCAAAAAAAAAAAAAAAAAAAAAAAAAATAGCCAATTAAATTAATAGTTTATTGAATATTTGTTATATTTATTGTTAGAAAATTTGGAATTAAAATAAATTTAAAAGAAAATATGGATTTAAAATAAAAATAATTTTAATTTTAATTTTAATGAAGGTTAAATAATATTTTTAATAAAACAAAGAAAATTTATTTATAAATCAACAATTTTTTTTTTTAATATTATTTTATTTTATAATAATTACATTGAATCAAATTTACAAAATGTATAAGTTGATTTTTTATTTCATTTTAATATTTATTATTTTATTTTATAATAAAAAAAAGGCTTCTTCACAAAATATAAAAAAAAATAATAATATAAAAGAATCAAATAATAACTTTAGAATTAAACGATTTATGAAAGTTATTGATAATGAAAATATAGAAATATTAAAAACTTTAGTATATAATATCAATAAAAATGATTCTAAAAAAATTGATATTCCTTTGGAGATCTATGAAAATGGCTTTCTTACTTCTAATAGATTATATTTTATAATAAAAAACTGTAACGGTATTCTTTACATATCTTCTTCTTTAGTAAAGAAATTAATAAAAAATAATGAAATTCAGTTATTAAATATTATTTTTGGTAACTTTAAATTTTATGATAATGAATTCATTAAAATGTTACTTTATCAATATAAATATAAAAGGTCAATTTCTGTCACTTCTCTAAATAGAATAATGTCTAAGGATCAATATAAAATTTCAATAAATCGTTCTATAGAAAATTTTCAAGATTATTTTGTAAAAGTATGCAAAGATGGAAAAAAATGTATAGTTAAATATTTAATTAAACATGGAGCCGATGTAAATAAAGATAAAAAGTTTAATAAAACACCATTATATTATGCAATTCGAAAAAGAAATAAAAAACTAGTAGACTATTTAATTGATCATATTACCGATATATTTAACTCTAATCAAACACCATTATGTTGTGCATGTGAAAAAGGAAATGAAAAAATAGTAAAAGATTTAATTGAAAATGGAGCCGATGTAAATAAAGTTAACATGTTTAATCAAACACCATTATATTGTGCATGTGAACAAGGAAATGAAAAAATAGCAAAAGATTTAATTGAAAATGGTGCCGATATAAAAATAGTAGATATACTCGGTGTTTCACCTTTATTTATGGCATGCCTCAGTGGAAATGAAAATCTAGTAAAATATTTAATTGAAGTTGGAGCTGATATAAATGAAGAAACACGTTATGGTGAAACACCATTATTTAATGCATGCGAAAGTGGAAACGAAAATCTGGTCAAATATATAGTTAAACTAGGAACAGATGTAAAAAAAATAAATAACGAAGGGGAAACAATTTTATTTAATGCATGCAAAAGTGGAAATGAAAATCTAGTAAAATATATAGTTAAACTAGGAATAGATGTAAAAAAAATAAATAACAAATGGGAAACAATATTATTTAATGCATGCAAAAGCAGAAATGAAAATCTAGTAAAATATTTAGTTGAACTTGAAGTAGATATAAAAATTGAAAATCGTAATGGTGAAACAGCTCTCTTTAATGCATGTATGAATAATAATAATAAAAATATAGTAGAATATCTAGTTGAATATGGAGCGGATATTAATAAAGTAAATGTATTGGATGAAACACCGTTACTTAATGCATGCATAAATGGAAATAAAGAAATAATACGATATTTAGTTGAACAAGGTGCAGATATAAATAAAGTCATTAATGCAATCAATCATCCTAAAGGATCATTTTCATATAAATATATTGGAATGGATGGACTTTTTACGAAAGAAGATATAGAAACATATCTAATTGAACTTAAAAATAATATAGATAAAGATAAAAAATATAAAGATAATGATATAAAATATATTTATTCTATGAAAGAAAAAGATAAAAAGATTCACCATCATCATCGTCATAAATCAAAGAAAAAAAAAGAAGAAGAAGAAGAAGAAGAAGAAGTAGATGTTAATGCCATTAAAATTAAAACTAATGGTAAACATAAGTATCATTAATAAAACATCATAAGAAAAATAAGGAAAGCTTGAATTCTATCCAAACAAATTATAGCATGAAAATTTCTGAATTAGACACTATTACAAATAGCAATAATGATAAACTCACAGTTATAACAAATATAGATACTCTTTTTGATAAGCATTCCCCCAATTAAGTTCTAAGAATAAGAATTAGAAAAAGAATAAGAATAAAAGCTATAAATATTCAAAGAAAGAACATCATCATAGATTAATTATCAATTCATCTGAATCCAATTCTGAATTCAATACCAATACCAATACTAATTCTAATTCTAATTCTAATAATAATAATAATAATAATAATAATAATAATAATAATAATAATAATAATAATAATAATAATAATAATAATAATAATAATAATAATAATAATAATAATAATAATAATAATAATAATAATAATAATAATAATAATAATAATAATAATAATAATAATAATAATAATAATAATAATAATAATAATAATAATAATAATAATAATAATAATAATAATAATAATAATTTTATTTCTAATTCTAATAGTAATTCTAATTCCAAATCTAAATCCAAATCTAAATCTAAACCTAAATTTGATGATAAAGAAAACCATACTAATAGTAAAAGTCATAAAATTAACTTTGTTAATTTAGTGAATTCCAAAATAACCAATAAATCAGCTCCAGTTCATTTAGATTAGAAAGATTTATTTAGTAGTGGTGGTGAAGAAAAAAAAATAAATCCAACGGAATCTATTAAAACAAATGATAAAAGCTTTAATGGCAATGAATCTAATGAACCTGAGGAAGAAATATTTAAACTTTCCATTAATATTAAAGCATTATAATTCTTCTCATATATATAAAATGGCAGATTCAGCTATTTCTGTGAGTGAAACAAATTTATCCAAAAAAATAAAAAATTTAAATTCACATTTAAAAAAATAAAAGTAATTCATTAAGATATATATATTAATTATATAATTATATATATGTTTATATATATATCAAAAAAAATATATATATATTATAATCATTACTTTAAAATAATATAATAATAATAATTTTTATTTTTTTTAATATATTTCAATATTAAAGATTAAATTTTCAAAAGTAATAAAAAATAAAAAACTATTTTTTAATTATTTTTATAAAAGAAAATTTTTTTTATCTTTTAATATATTTGTTTTTAAGACACTCATTGAAAAAAAAATATATATATATAATTAAAAATAAAAATAAATAATAATAATAATAATAAAAGCATCTTATGTAGTGTGGAATAAATTAATTTTTTTTTATTTTTTATTTTTTATTTTAATTTTATTCATTTATTTACTTATTTATTTCTTATTATTATTATTATTGTTATTATTATTATTATTATTATTATTATTATTTTATTTTTACTTTATTTTTATTTTATTTTTATTTTATTTTGGATTTAATTATTAATATATTGGTAATCGATATATACATATATTATAACCTGAGGAAATGGGATTTAAGATAGAAGACCTTCCCCTTACATTCACAGCTGCCGCTGATAAAGTGTTGATACCTCAGGTTACGGAAGAATTCCACATAAATGTGAAGCTGGTCGAAGAGCGTACTAACAAAGTCAAATAGTATGACTTTAAAACAAGACAATTCTACTGTGAGAGAGGTATTGAATATTCTGGAGATTATTACGACTACTTGGTAGATTACGGAAAATGGGCAGATTGGTTAAGGTCACAAGAAGTGAAAAATCTAAAGGAGAATAAAAGAATTAATAACCCATCCGTAAAAAAACAAGGCTAGAAAATTGTCCATATTTGGGGGGATCAAACTGCTATGGTCATTCAAGAGGATTCAGTGGAAAAAACAATTTAAGGAAAGTGGGGCCAGAAAAAAACTATGAACAATCGGTGAAACAATAGATAAGTATTATGGGAGATTTATCGGAAGCCTTTAATGAAGAAATTACAAAAAACGTTACCTGGATAATTCGGATAACTACCCCATGTATAGACTGTTAGATAAGGTATGGTTAAAAATGCCAGAGAATTATGATGCGTTACCTTTTTATAAGCTATCAACCAGGAAATATGGTCCATTTAAAATAGTAGGCGTCGACGAGGAAAAGAAAAACTACAGGTTAGACATTAGTCGTTCGCCATTTCCAAATATGTACCCAGTGTTCCATGTGAGTGAATTGGAACCATTCCACAAACTACCTAAAACATTAGTACCAGCTCCTGCAGGTAACCAAAAGATTATAAATATCCTTGGTTCAAGAAAACACCAAGGACAATATCAATATCTGGTTGCGTACCAGAATGACAAACAAGAGTGGGTAAACGCCGACGTGATCGACGACAATCCTCACTATGCAGAGTTGCTTGAGGATTACCAAGATTTTAGTTATAGCCAGTTTATTGCTAACGTCGTCAACCATTAGTAGCTTGCTCCTTGAGAGAGGCCTTATAACAGATACATGGTAACATTAAGCCTATCCAATGATAGTTCTCTGGTTACATAATGTATCTATAAACAGTTAGCAATTACAAATCTTTACTTTAATTTCGTACATTTAATTTTATTATTTTATAATTATTATATTAATAGTTATTTAGTTATAAATAATTTTATTAATTGATTAGTAAATTATGTTAAATTAAATTATTTTACCAATCATTAAAATTATTTGAATGTATAAAAATAACTGTACTTATAACTGTAACGCACTAGCGTTACTATTAACTTAAATTGTTATAAATAAATATTAATATTAATAAATAAAAATTAATTATTAAAAATAAATAAAAATATCTTAGTGTAAGCCCAGTAACTAATAACGAATAGAGTTATAAAGTGCTGCGCTATATTCTTGAGTGTTTAAAGAAATAATAATAATTAATTTTAGTGTTTATTTTAACAACTCGAATAGAGAAGTGTTAAATTATCTTAGCCTTTAAAATAATTATTATTCGTTATATTAGTTAATAATAAACTGGCCTTTTACTGTAAGAAATAGTAATTATTTATTAAAAAATATTTATCATTTCTTATTATTTTAATAATGATCAATATTTTTAAACATTAGTTATTTATGCATTTATTTAAATTATATATTTTATTTAGTTATACTTTTTTTTAAAACACAGAAGTAAGAAAAATTATTTAAGTAATAATTGAATATAATCTTTTTAATATGATTAGTTATATTTATTTTATTTTTTTATTTTTTTATTTTCTCAGTATTTTATTTAAGACAAATGTTCATTTATTTATATTTTCAGTTGTAGTATTATTTAACAATATAAATATAATTGGTTAAATATTTATGAATAAATTTCTTTTAATAAATTTTCATAGATATAAAAAAATATCTTTCTGACATTCCCCCTCAAATTTAACTGGGGTTATAAGTTCAATTTGATATAATGATATCATTACAATCGTAGAGAATGGACTGTCTGAAATTATCCATGAGAGTGTTATTTAAATATTTTGTGAATCCATCCGCTAAATTTTTTTCAGATTTGACATAATTCAGTTTAATTTTATTTTCTTTAATTAATTCTCTTACATAATGAAATCTTATATCAATGTGTTTTGTTTTTGGATTTATAGATTGATTTTTGCTATTGTATATTGTCGCTTTATTATCTACATTGATATTGATGAAGTTTATTTTGAAGTCAAGTTCTTTTAATATATTCAAGTACCAAATACAATGTTTAGAGCATTCACTGAGACTATAATATTCTGATTCGGCAGTGGAGGTTGAAACGCAGTGTTGAAGCTTAGAACACCAACTTGTTGGTGTTCCCCCCATAGTTATAATGAATCCGGTAGTAGATCTTCTTGTTTCTTCATCTCCAGCATAGTCAGCATCTACATAGGCTATTATTTCTTTATTCCTTGTGAACCTTAATCCAAAATTTATTGTACCTTTTAAATATTTTAATATTTTCATTACGTTATACCAGTCTTCCATTGTAGGTTCCTTTGCCTTTCTAGCAGCTTTACTTACAGCGAAGAGGATGTCAGGCCTAGTACATATTGCCAAATATAGTAAGCTGCCTATAGCTCCTCTGTATTCTGTTCCATTTACCATTTGTTTTCTTAACGTTTCATTTTCAATTGGTTTTAGATTTCTTGATGGCGCTAACTTTAATATATTATATTTTTCTAATAAATCTTTTAAGTATCTCTTTTGACTTAAAAAATATCCATCTTTATATTTAATAAATTTTATACCTATCACGAAATCAACATTTCCTATATCCTTTATATTGAATCTATTTTTTATTTTATTTTTTGTATTTTGTATTTCTTTATTTTTACCTGCTATTAGAATATCATCTACTTATACCCCAAGTATACATGTAATGTTATTTTGATTATTCCTTTTGATATATAGGCATGGTTCGCTTGTTAATCTTTCAAATCCTATTTTTAAAATAAATCTGTTCAATTGAAGATTCCATTCTCTTCCACTTTGTTTTAGACCATAGATTGCCTTTTTGAGTTTCCAAAAACATCTTTTGTAATCTTGATGTCCTTCAGGGGGTTTCATGAATACTTCTTCTGTTAGGTTTGCATTTAAATATGCAGCGTTAATATCAATTTGTTCTATATTAAAATTGTTTTGTACAGCAAATGTTGTAAGTATTCTTAAGGAATCATGGTTTAAAGTAGGAGAGAAGGTTTCTTTAAAATCTCTACCATATTGTTGAGTGAATCCTCTAGCTACTAGTCTTGCCTTTCGTTGGATTATATTACCAGATGAGTCCCTTTTATATTTAAATATCCATTTTGAAGATATAAGGTTTGCATTTTTGGGTAATGTTCTAATTGATTTGTATACATTCAGTCTCTTCATGTTGTTTAGTTCATTTTCAACAGCCTTTAACCATTCTGTTTTATCACTAAGGTTTGATATATCCTTATAACTGTTTGGTTCAATAAGTTTGTTTCCAAATTTTTGTTTCTTGATTGGATTAATGATTTCTTTCTCATATTTTTCATATTTTCGTTTTTTACATCTTTGGTTTGACTTTTGTTTATATAAATTAAACATTAAAGTGTTATTTAGTGAATTTTTTATGGTTAAGTCGTCACTATTTTTATGATCGTTATTATTATTGTCAAAGTTGCTTTTAGTGGTATTGTCACTATTATTATTATTATTGTTTTTTAATCTATTGTTGAATATGTTATTGTTATCGTGATTATTGCTTGAACTGTTACAATTATTTTTATTGGGATTTTCGTTGTTTATATTTTTGTTATTATTATCATTATTATTGTTATATTCGTTATTATTATTATTATTATTATTATTATTATTATTATTATTATTATTATTGTTGTTGTTGTTGTTGTTGTTGTTGTTATTATTATTGTCGTTGTCATTATTATTATTATTATTATTATTTTTCTTTTTTGTCTTGTTTGGTCTTTTTATTTGATTGTCTTGTATATCTTTATAATATTTTAATGTAGTTGAATTTTGTGAATGAGACTTGTTGTTATTTAAAGGTAGATGGTTGTTATAATAGGAATTATAACTGTCATTAAGAAAATATGAATTATTCCCCCTGATTTCGTGAGAGGGGATAAAATAATTAAAATCATGGGAACATTTATTTAAGAAAAAATTACCAGGTGTGTGTTCAAAGAATTCGACAGTTCTAGAGAAAACTATTTTATTGTTGGAGATATCAAGAATTTTATAGGCAGATGGATTATCGGAATATCCTAGAAAAATTCCTGGTAAAGAATTATTTTCAAATTTATTAAGTAAGGTCTTAGGAACGAAGAAAAAAACTTTGCATCCAAATACGTGAAGGTTAGAATAGTTGGTTTTAGATTTGTAAAGAATTTCATATGGTATTTTATTAAGGTTACCTTTGTGAGGGATAATATTATGAATATAGTTTGCTGTAGAAACAGCATCTTCCCAAAATTGATGACTTTATTTTGCGTCGTTTAACATAGTTTTTGCTGAACTTATTAGAATACCATTAAATCTTTCAGCGCGGCCATTTGATTGAGGATTATAGGGAACTGTGAATTGTTGATTGATTCCATATGATTTGCAGAAATTGGAAAATTTATGGTTAGCAAATTCTGTACCATTATCTGAGCGGATAGATTTGATCCTAATATTAAATTGGTTCTTTATATTATTAAACCAAATATAAAATTTATCGAAAGTATCTATTTTACTTCTTAGAAATAAAACCCAGCCAAATCTAGAGTAATCATCCAAGAAGGTGAAGAAATAGCGACTGCCGTAGAGGGACTCATCAACTGGACCAACTAAATCCATATGGAGAAGTTCAAATACTTGCTTGGATCTATTAAGTGACGGTTTATAGGGCTTGTTTTTTAATTTTGAGTTTGAACAAATGGGACAGTGAGAGTAAATGTTGTTTTTAATTAACTTCTTTTTAATAGAATCAATATTGAAATGTGCAAATCTTCTATGTCATAAATTAATTTTTTCTTCAGTATTAAGTGAGATGTTATTTAATTGCTTTACTCTATTGTCAAATTGTTCATTAAAGGTAATTTTGTTATTTGAAGTCCATAATTTGAATGTGTTTGAATTAATACTGTTGATATTTATGATCCTATCACCAGCATGGTTATATATAATTGCAGAAGGCTTATTATATGAATTGTTAAATAGTATTTTATAATTTTGTTGGATTAGTTTACAAACGGACAATAAGTTTTTATCTACTCTTTTGGAGTAATATACATCATTTATAGTAATTTTAAAGTCATTGATAAAACCATCATATGTCCCAATGTAGTTGACTATGAATGATTCGTTGTTTGCTAGGTAAATTCTTTCATGACAAGATCTTATATTGGTTAATAAATTTAAATTGTTTGTGATATTTACTGAAGCTCCTGAATCGATTATCCAACAGGTAATATAATTAACTGACGAATGATTGCCATTTTTATTACTTTGAAAATTGATATTATTTATTTCATTCTCACGTTCAGTGTTGTAGTCGTTGGAGAATGCATCAGCATATCTTGTATTATAATTATCTCTTTTTTGTGTTAGGTTTAAATAATTTCTATTCCCCTTTTTATAATTATTTTTTAATTTTTTTGAATTGTCCTTATTGTAGTTATTAAATCCCTTTCGTTTATTAAATTTGGTTTTTTTTCTTAATTGGCATTCGTAAAAGTAGTGGCCAATTTTATTGCAGTAGTTACATCTTCCATTTTTCCTTTTTTCTTTAGAATGTTTGTTGCTTTTCTTTTGTTTGGATCTTTGGTTTTTATTTATATTGAAAATAATATTTTTATTTGTAGAGATGTTACTGCTTGTTTCCTTTAGATTTGAAAGATTTATTTCAGGAATGACTTTTTTTACGTAGTTGCAGCATTTTTCCCAGTTGTCAAATTGAAACACATTTATCCATCGCAGGTCTGATGGAAGGCATCTTTTCAGGATTCCTAATTTCGAATTAACACAATTCATTATCGATGTCTTCTAAGTCGTTTATGAGATTTTGTAATGTTGCAATAAAAATATTGATGTCTTCTTCTATATTAAACTTCAATGTTTTTATTTCATTCTCTATTTTTAATTTTCTCTTTCCTGGGCTTTTTGTGAAAGATCATCGTAGAATTTCCCAGATGTCATAAGCTGTTTTTTCGTTTCCTTCGATTAGTTTTAGAGTTTTGTCACTCAGTCCGTTTATTATCATCCATTTAGTGGTAGTGTCGTTTTCTATGTCTTCAATACTAGTTCCCTTTTCATATACAAATAAGTCATTAAATTGGTCCTGTATGTATTCTGATAAGTTATCTTTAACATTTTTCTTTCTTAGTTTTTTTATTGTTGGCTTTAATACATATTTTGTAAGCTTGTTGATTGATAATAAATAAAGTATCTTTCTTGACCATCTTCTGTAATTTTCAGTATTTAATTCAATTATTCTGTTAAAGCTTTCAGAATAATTGAATGTGATTTGGTTTCTTCTAGAATTGTTTTCTTCAGCATCAATAGTGCTAGTTGCAGCTTGTCTTCTTCTCATTGTAAGTGTTTACTTATTTTAATTAATAATGTTTTCTATATAATTGGCTTATTTTAGTATTTATATATTATAATATTATTATAATATTGGTTTATTATATAAATATAGTTTTATTTATAATATACATATGGTTTTATTTATTGTTTATATATGTTTATTTAATTATTATAACTCGGTATGGTGTTTAGTTATTATTATATTATTATTTACAAGTAAAAATTAACTTTGAATGTTATTGGACAATATTTGCTGGACAAACGTACTTTATCAAATTCCGAAAGGGGGGGAAGATTTAGTCCTTACCCAACTAACCAATAATAATAATAAAAATATTACTTCAAAATTATATAAAAATAAACAAATTAAGTTAATTGGTTTCTATTCTTTCAAATTTGATAAAAGCCAATTACATTATTCTATGTTCGACAAAGAACTATTATCTATAATTAGAACATTGGAACACTTTTCTTTACATCAAATACCAAATATCCAATCATATGCTTAACGGATAATAATGCCTCCAAGGAAATTATTAATGGAAATTCACAGAAAGTAGTAGACAATAGACGAAAAAGATATATTGAACGTTTATTGGAATACAAAATTAAAGGAATTCATATCAAAGGTAAAACTAATGACATCGCTGATTGGCTAAGCCATTTACATTTTGAAAAATAATTAATTAATTTATATTTAATAAAATTAGTATTTCATTATCCAATTATATAGGTTATAAGTCAGTGTATAAAGCTGATACCTCTAAATAAATAATAAAATATAAATAACATGTAATTTCTTTATTTTAATCTTTATTATTCTTTTGAAAAACTTGTTGATATATGATTGTTATTTGAATAAAGGTTTCATATTCATAAAAATAATAAAAATTAATAAGTTTTTCTATAATAATTTATAATAAAAATATGTATTATTAATAAAAATCTTTTATAACAATAAAAATAATATATAATAAAAAATATATTCAAATATATAACAAATTATAAATAAATTATAAAATTAAAACTATTTAAGTGTAATTTATTAATTTTTGGTGTTTTCTGTATAATCCAGTTTTCACACCAACAATCTTATTACTTCATAGGAGATCTACAAGAAAGGATCGATAATTACATTCCTCCCTGAAGTATACTAATTACTAAATACTTATTATATTAACAATCAAGAAGTACCTATTCAACTTGATTTAATATATCAGTTGACTATTATATTATTTGTTTTCAACTTGATATAATAAATCAGTTGACTATTATATTATTTGTTTTCAACTTGATTTGATATATCAGTTGACTATTATATTATTTGTTTTCAACTTGATTTAATATATCAGTTGACTATTATATTATTTGTTTTCAACTTGATATAATATGTCTGAATTCTAATCGATATTCTTATAGGTTTTATTTATTAAGGAGGTATGGTTTTTGTTTGTAGTATTAATTAAATTTAAATGTAATAGTATATTTAATTAGTATTTTCTATTTAAGAGTTCATTAATGTATAGATTAGCTATATATAATACTTAGCTTTTTTATTGCTCAATTTGAGAACTGAGACTCTTAATCTTTTAAAACACAGAAGTAAGAAAAATTATTTAAGTAATAATTGAATATAATCTTTTTAATATGATTAGTTATATTTATTTTATTTTATTTTTTTATTTTCTCAGTATTTTATTTAAGACAAATGTTCATTTATTTATATTTTCAGTTGTAGTGTTATTTAACAATATAAATATAATTGGTTAAATATTTATGAATAAATTTCTTTAAATAAATTTTCATAGATATAAAAAAATATCTTTCTGACACGTTTAATATTTAAATTATAAATTTCTTTTTTTACTTTAGTATAGCTTATTAACCATAAATTAAAAGAAAATAGTTTCTGCATTTTTAATTCTGTATTTTTAATTCTGTATTTTTAATTCTGTATTTTTATGAAATTAGATTAGTTTAATTATTTTGTTCTTTAAAGCCATAGTACAATAATTAAATTAAATCGATCAAGATTTACGTATCATGATCAGAGTAATTTAATAAATTTCTTTATGGCTTAGTTCTAAATAATTTTAAATTTTATTTTCTTTTGTCTCTATAATTCCTGATTGTTCGTTTGGTATCAACGCGATTGTTGCTATAAATAATAATATCCTTTAACGCAATCTCAGGTTTGGGCATCATTAATTTATTAATATTTATTTTATTTTTACCAATATTTTGAATACCAATAGGTGGAATTTTAATATTCTTTTTAGTTTTAATTTTTATTTTCTTATCACTATCTATATTTATAATTTTACTAAGATCAATCGGGGAATTTTTATTATTAACTGAATACTTTTTATTTATACATTGCTCGTTATTATTATTATTTGGAATAATTTGAATATTGTTTATTTTTGAATTTTTATTATCAATAATTTTTGATTCTTTAGTCAAACTACTGTTAATATTATCAACTTGTACAGATTCTTTAATATTTATTTCTTCATTTACAGTTTTATTACTATTTTTCTTATAAATTATATTTTTAGAATTCTCAATAATATCATTATTATCCTTATTCTTTTTACTATTTAAATTATTATCTTCATTATTATCAATAGTTTTAATTTTTATTGTTATAATATTATTAATTTCTATATTATTATTTTGATTTTTCTTAATATCTTCATTACCATTGGAATTATTTTTATTTTCTTCTTTAGTAATTATACTATTATTATTTGTTTCACATTTTCCATTATTAGCATTTAATATTTTATTATTTCCTCTGAAATTATCCATTTTTAACGCGTTTAATTTATTTTGTTCTACATTTACTGTTTTATCCAAAGCTTCATTTTTATTATTGTTAATATTATTATTTGTAACCAAATTAGATATACTATTATTGACAATATTATTGATTGAATTATTATTAATTACATTTTCATTAATATTGTTACTATCTTTATTGTTGTCATTTCCTGTATAATTATTGCCTTTATTACTATTATTAATTGGTGAATTATTATTTAAATTTGGTATTAAAATTTTCCTTTTTCTTAAATTGTAAAAATTATTATTACTCTTATTATAATTTTCATTGCTAATATTTAAATTATTGTTATTATCATTATTCATATTAAATCTTCTATAATTCCTAAAATTTCTCTGATTACTATTTCCACTACATGTGTTAAATGTATTATCATTATAATTACTATAATTACTATTAACAATGTATCCATTGTAGTTGTTGGAAGAACTGTTAATAGATATTCTATTATTTCCTTTATTCAATGAATTACTAAAGTTATTAATATATGTATCCCTTGGTTGTATATTAGATGAATAATTTTTATAATTATTTAAACTTTTTTTATTTTTCCAGTGAGATTCTTGTAATATATTTTCATAATTGTTATTTCTTTGGTTTTCCCTCCAATATCTTTTTTTTATGAGAACAACACATTCATCTAAAGTAAGAGTTCTATTTACCTCTCTTACTTTTTCCATAATTACCTTTACGATGTCATCTTCAGCAGCCATAATTATGTAACTATATTTGTCTTCATCGGTAGCAATGCCTTCCTTCTTAAACCAATCATTAATTTTAAACTTCCAAATTTCAGCATTTCTATTAGATCCAGTAATTCTTGGAAGGGACCCAATGTCTACCCGATGGCCAGTAAAATTGCTATTTCTCATTGTTAACAATTAATTAATAATAATAATAATAATGTTTCTTTATTAAAATTATATATTTTAAAAATTTATATATAATTCTTTTTTTTTTTTTTTTTTTTTTTTTTAATAAATAATGATTAAATCTCCAAATATTAATATATTTTAAAACAATTTATTTTATCCTATACTAAAATGAATGAAATAACTTATATTTTATAACTCTCTCTTCACCTACGATAAAACAACTTTAAACAACTAAAAAAAAAAATTATATCCTAAATTATTTCTTAAATAATATATTAATCCTAAATGAAAAGAAAGTGTAACGAATTTATAAATAATTAATAAAATCACAAAACACCACTACTTATAAATTACTATTTACACAGCACATCCCCGATATCTCCACCAATTTTTGATATGCGGGACTTTTATGTGCTACTAATTTTTAATAGTATCATTATATTTAATTAACCATTATTAATATATTTTAATTTATAAACCCAATTAACCAAGGGTCTTTTCTAAATTACAATAAAGAAGAGTAGTTATTAGGAAATTTTATAATAATTTAACAAATATTAATAATAATAAATATACATTTAAAATATATTATATCGTAGTATAGTATAATATATAATAAATATATATTAAAAATAATAAATATAATAAATATAACTATATAATTCTTAAAATGAAAATAAGAATAATAAAGTTAAATATATAAGAATATAATTATGTAATAAATATGAATATAATAAATAATATCAACTATATATATATTAAATTATAATTAAAATAACTAAAACTATTTCATTATATTATAATATATAGAAGTATCATGTATTTTTAATATAAACTTTTAAATAAATAAGAATATTTAAGTTATATATATAATAATATTCTTATTATATATATTTAGAAGAAATTAACTATTTAATTTAATATATTTAATATATTTTATATTATAATGAATAATATATATATGAATATTGAATAATATATGAATAAGAAATTATTTCAAAAATTATTATTGACAAAAGAGATATAAATTTAATATTTAATAATTATTATTAAATATACAAATATGTTGCTAAACATATTTGTTTTATATCAAATGTAGTATTGAAATTAATTATTAATATAAACCTTATTTATTAATATTCTCAGAAATATTAGGCCTAAGATAACCCTTTAAATATTAAACAATAATTTATATTAATTATTAATTATTAAAATATATATATTATTTATAATTAAATAAATAATATTTTTAACTATTGAAATGTAAATAACTGAAATTGAGATTTCAATTTAGTTATAATTTCAACAACGCCCTCCCATAAAAATCGGATTCAAGACGATTTTTGTGAAACGATAAGGAGATCTAAATTTTTATTAAAAAATTTTTTTGAAATTTCATAAATTAAAAATTTTTTAATTTCAAATAAAGAAGCAGATAAATTACCTCCTCACTGTTTAACAGACTGTAAAATTGTTTTAAAAAAAGACGCTTCACTCCATTATGGGCCGATTTACCCATTAACTGAAGAAGAATCAGAAGTTTTAAGGGATTATATAAAAGAAAATTTGGAAAAAGGATTTATTAGACCATCAGAATCTCCTGCTGGATATCCTGCTTTGTTCCAAAAGAAAAAAGATGGTTCCCTTCGGTTATGTGTGGACTATAAAGAATTAAATGCAATAACTATAAAAAATTCATATCATCTCCCTTTAATAACAGATATAATAGAAAAAGTAAAAGGAGCAAAATACTTTACAAAATTGGATTTACGTTTAGCTTATAATTTAATAAGAATAAAAGAAGGTGACGAATATAAAACTGCATTTAGAACTAAATATGGCCATTATGAATATTTAGTTTTGCCGTTCGGATTAAAGAATGTGCCTGCCACTTTCCAATCATTTATTAACTCTATTCTTAGACCATACTTGGAAAAATGTGTAATCTTATATTTAGATGATATTTTAATTTATTCCAAAGATTTGGAGGAACATCATAATTAAGTTAGAAACGTCCTTCAAACTTTAATTAATAATAATTTATATGCAAAATTAGAAAAATGTGAATTTGACCAGAACAAAATTGAATTTTTAGGTTACATTTTATTTGGTGATGATGTATCTACTGGCCCAAAGAAAATTAAATAAATAGAAGAGTGGCCAAGGCCAGAAAATTTAAAAGATGTTCAAAGATTTATTGTCCTATGTAATTACTATAGAAGATTTGTTAAAGATTTTGCAAAAATTGCAAAACCCTTGCATAATTTAACAAGGAAAAAAATTAAATTTTTATGGACAATTGAATGTGAAAATGCTTTTAAGGAATTAAAGAAAAGATTAATTACTTCTCCAATTCTACATCATCCTGATATTACATAACCTTTTATAGTAGAATGTGATGCAAGAAATTATGCTATTGGTGCTGTTCTATCTCAAAGGGATAAAGATAATAATTTACATCCAGTAGCGTATTATTCTAGAAGTTTACTAAACTCCGAAATAAATTATACAATAACTGATAAAGAACTACTTGCTATAAGGGATGCTTTCATTGCTTGGAGACATCTACTCCTTGGTGCTAAATACCAAATTACTGTCTATACAGATCATATGAATTTAATATATACATTAGGAAGAAAGGTTGCAAATCAAAGACAACACAGATGGTGCCTTTTCTTCCAAGAATATAATTTCATAATAAAGTATAGACAGAGAAACAAAAACGGAAAACCTGACAGTCTATCTAGAAGACCTGACTATATTAAAAACAACACTGAAGAAAAACCTGAAAATATTTTAGACATTAAAAATGTTAAAGAAATTCCATGTTTTGTAAGTATTGTTGGTGACCTTTTAGAAATAATTATTAATGCTACCAAGTCTGACGCTACAGCTGAGAATATTCGACTTTACTTTAGTCCTCAAAATATAAAAAAAGATATATCTTATAAGCCCTTCAGAAAAATGGAAAAGTTTAAATTAAAGGACAATTTAATATTTTATAAAAATCTAGTCTATATTCCTGAAATTTTCTGATTAGAAATATTAACAAAATATTATGAAAAGCCCGCTGCCGGTCATTTAGGAATTAGAAGAACTTTATAGTTAATAACAAGAAACTTTTGGTGGCCTAAAATAAAAGAAGATGTAACCAAATATGTAAACTCTTCTCAATCCTGTGCAAGAAACAAAATAAATAGGCACAGAAAATATGGTCTTCTACAGCCTTTTGATACTCCTGAAAGACCTTGGAAATCTATAGAAATAGACTTTTTATGTGGTCTTCCTGATTCTAAAGGATATACAGTAATAATGGTAGTTGTCGATCGTTTTTCTAAAATGATCCACTTAATTCCCTTTAAACAAATACCTGATGCAAATCAAACTGCTAAGGCTTTTATGAATAATATCTTTAAACTACATGGTTTACCTCAAGATATTTATACAGACAGAGGATCACAATTTACAAGTGCTCTTTGGAATGAATTTATGCATTTATTAAAAATTAAAAATAATATAGCTACCACAGATCATCATGAAACCGTCGGACAAGTTGAAAGATGTAATTCTTTTATTGAACAATATCTTAGGGCTTATTCAAGAGCTTATTATCATGATGACCGGATAGATTGGATCTACCTTGCAGAATTTGCACATAATAATTCGGTTAATGAATCTACTAAGGAAACTCCTTTCTTTATAAATTATGGGTTCCATCCTTCCATGGACGAATTAATTCTTTTTATTACCTCAAATGGATACTAATTTTAAATATATAGAAAATGTAAATACTAGTTTTAATCACATTAAAGACATCTTACTACGTTCCAAAGAATTATATAAAAGGCATGCTGATAAGAAAAGATTAGAACCTCCTGTTTTTAAAGAAGGTGACTTAGTATGGGTTCAAACTCCTCTTTCTATCAATATCGAAGATAATTCTAAATTATCACATTGTAAGTACAGACCTTATAAAGTACTTGAAGCTTTAGATAATAATAATTATAAAATAGATTTAAAAAGATCTCCTTTCCCTAAACACCATCCAATATTCCATATATCCGAGCTCGAGCTTTTCATTCCTACTCCTCCAGAATATAGAAAAAGAAAATCTTATGACGAATTTATTAAGGATATTATAGAAATCTCTGGATTTAGGACTAACAATAAGAAAAAATGTTATGAATATCGTGTAAGGTACAAATATAAAAATACTAATGATTGGGTTCCTTCAGAAGAAGTTGAAAACAACCCAAGAAATCAGGACATTTATTTATTATATTTAAAGAATGGAAGGAAGTTTACTTCGATTGCATATAATTAAAAAAAAAAAAAATTTGGAAATTTTATTTTTGATTATTAATTTTTTAACTATTACTTTATTATTATCTATTTTTTAAGTTAATTTTAATTTTTTAATATTTCTAAAATGAAATTGCAATTTCAAAATTTCAAAATTCAAAAAAATATAGCTATATTGCACTCTTAACAATCAATTTATAATTCAATATAATCAAAATTTTATAAATTATTATAATTTTCATTTTTTTAAGATTTAATGCAACAAATTAAGAAGTAAATTGAAATTAAAATTTCAAAATTTCAATTTCAAAAATTCTAAATCAAATTCATTCAAAAATGGCACCATTATATTCCCAACCATCAATTTTATTAACAAAATTTTAATTTTATTAAATTTTAGAAATTTCACAATTTCAATGAAATGGTCACTTGAAAAGGGTTTCCTATAAAAATTTAAAAGGACTCAAATGACCTTCTTCCTTTGAAATTAAAAAATTTTTAATTTATGAAATTTCAAAAAATTTTTTTAATAAATATTTGGACCTCCTTATCGTTACACAAAAATCGTCTTGAATCCGATTTTTATGGGAGGGCGTTGTTGAAATTATAACTAAATTGAAATCTCAATTTCAGTTATTTACATTTCAATAATTAAAAATATTATTTATTTAATTATAAATAATATATATATTTAAATAATTAATAATTAATATAAATTCTTGTTTAATATTTAAAGGGTTATCTTAGGCCTAATAATTCTGAGAATATTAATAAATAAGGTTTATATTAATAATTAATTACAATGATATATTTGACGTAACGTGTATTTTATTTATATTATGTTTTTATATATGTTTATAACATATCTATATTAATTTCAATTATTCAAATTAATTATATAATTAAATTTATCTTTATATCTTATTAATATTTATATTACTATATTATTAATATCTTATAATTAAATATTATTATTATGTAACTTACAAAGTATAAAAGAAAGATGTAAAAATCTATCTTTTATGTTCTTTGTAAGATTATTGTAAAATTACCTTAATAGTAAGTTTATAGATAATTATTATAAATAAAAATAATTAAATAATTTTAATTATTAAAGTTTATTATAAATAAATTTTTATTAAACTAAACCATTTAAATATTTATTATTATTATTATTATATATCTATATAGCATATTACTATATAGACATATTGACTTAGTAAAATTTTAATAAAACATATTATTTTATTTAAATTTAAAACATAAAATATATTAAAATCTTAACATGTAATAGCCTTCATGAACAATTTCATGAGCTGTTAAAATTAGTTTAACTTTTTCGGCTGTATCAGTGACTAATTTCCTATAAGTATTTCCGTCTACAAAATAGTCTTCACCGTCAATAGTGGTAAATTTTTCCGATATAAAGTCTTTAATTACTTTAGACAATAATGTTTCATCTTTTTCTTGAGTAACTTTCATGGCTAGCAAATTCTTATCATTTTCACACTTCATTCGAGACAATGCATCTGCTAAGACATTCTTTTTTTCAGGTTCGTAACGAATATCAACATCTAAGGAACTTGCTGTTAAACACCATCTTGTTTGTCGAGTATTCTTCTGTTCCTTGTTCTTAAAAAGCCCAAATAAAGGTCTATGATCAGTATAAATTATGGTAGTGTGCGGATTTCCCATAATGTATGATTTTAACTTTTCTAAAGCAAAGTATAAAGCTAAACCTTCCAAGTCTGTTATTCCATAATTTTTCTCTGACTTCGATAAGGTACGACTTATATAATGAGCAGGATGTTCTTTACCAGTGATTTCATCCTTTTGAAGTAGTACTCCTCCGAGTCCATCATAGGAGGCATCTGTTCTGATAATAAAGGGTTTACTAAAGTTGGGAAATTTAAGGATAGGTGCATTTATTAAACATTCTTTCAGCTTTTCAAAATATACTTGTTGTTCATCATTCCAGACATACTTTATGTTCTTACGTAAAAGTTTACATAAAGGAGCAGTTATTTTAGAATAGTTAAAAATAAATTTTTGGTAGTAACCGACTGTCCCTAAGAATGACCCTAGTTCGTGAATATTAGTGGGAGGATTCCACTTTTTAATAGCTTTTATTTTACTTTCTATTGGACTCAATCCTTTAGTAGATAGTTTATGACCAAGCACTTCTACTTCTGTCCTAAAGAATTGGCATTTTTCTATATTGATTTTTCAATTTGTGTTTACGAAAAATTTCAAGGACTTGTTGGATATGGGTAAGATGTTCTTCAACACTTTTGGAATATATTAGTACGTCATCGATAAAATTGTATATACATACATCTATTAATGGAAAAAGGATTTGATTCATCTCACGTTGAAAAATAGCTGGAGCGTTCGTAAGACTAAAAGGCATGACTTTGAATTGATAATTTCCGAATTTAGTAGTAAAGGTAGTGATTTCTACACTTTCATCATTCATTAATATTTGATGGTAACCAGAGTAAAGATCCATGGTAGTAAAACTTTTTGCACCTTGTAGACTATCAAATATTTCGTCGATATAAGGTAATGCGTAAGAGTCTTTTTCAGTTGCTTCGTTAACTTTTCTGTAATCAACACATAACTTCCATTTTCCATTTGGTTTTGGAACCAATACTACTGGAGAACTCCAAGTTGAATAAGATGGTTCAATTAATTTCCTTTCAATTAGGTTAATCAGTAATTCTTTCAGAATATCATATTTAAATTTTGTTAACTTATAACTCTTCTGCTTAACCGGTTTAGTTCCTTCTTTTAATTCAATTTTATGGGGAGTCAAATCTGATGGTGTTAATTCTTCCGAGGTAGTCGCAACAATTTCTATGTTATCCTCCAATAATTTAAGAATTTTATCTTGATAATCTTAATTTAGAGTATTTTTAAAAATATCATTATGTATATAATCTTAGGGAGGTAATCCTTCAATGGTTTTTAACTTTGCTTTAATATTAACTTCTTTTTATCGTCAATTTTTGCTACTGAACATAAAAGTTTTGGTTCTTCTTCAAAATCATTATTTAACCGTGCAATCTTTTCAATGAGTCCTTTAGTTGAGAATCTATAAAGACTGTTTAATACGGGATGTATGAATAGTTTATGAACTGCTTGTGTTTTAAGATTTATTAAAACATCATAGAATGGATCTTCTTTTTCTACAATTCAACAATTTACAGTCATAGTAAAATTGTTAATTCGAATGGGTACTCTAATTATGACACTCTCTGAGTACTCATCCTTGTTAGTAGCAAGACGGATGCGTCCACAGCTTATACCAATTGGTTCAAAGTTCCTTGGAATTCTGTCCAAATATTTTCGAGTTATTATAACATATACATTAGTTCTTTTTAGATCTTCAGACTCTAATTTCTTCTTATAAGGTATAGAGGGAGAATTACGTTTGAAAGTATTATAACTATTATAATTACTTCGACGGTAATTCTCTTGATTTGTAAGTCTGGTTTGGTTAATCATTAATCTATCTACCTTTTCAGCGGCATTATAAGCTTGTTTTAAAGAAATATCATTTTGTAAGGAGAGTCTTTTCCATGCTTCTTCATTGTTTCTTAAAGAATCCACGTAATCTAAAACACTTACTGGCTTCTTATGCTTCTTGTATAGTTTCAAATATAAAGATCTAAAGCGTGTGTTAAAATCTTTCACTTTTTCATTATGTTTTATTCTTAAGGAACGGATTTCTCTTACTAATAAATTTTGATTTTCCTTAATGCCATAAAACCCCTCTAATGCATCAATAATCTCTGAGAATGTAGGATAAGAAGTATCATTTTTTTGTCACTTTCCTAATTATCTTCATCTTCATCATCACTATTGTAATTATCCAAATTATTCTTCAATTCTTGAATTACCTTCCTTGGTTCACCCATAGATGTTAAAAAGCATGCAATAAATATTTTCTTTGGATTAGTAACTTCTTCAAGCTCAATCCATAGTTGTATTTCTGAGGCCCAAGTCTTAATATCTAAGTTATCCTTGGTTAATTTTTCAATATCTTTGAGTTCCTTCTTCAAAGATATGAAATCGATTTCACGGTTAGTCATCTTTGATAATAAAAAGTGTATTAATAAATATTCCAACTTAATAAAAAAAAATTTATTATTTTTTATTAGAGCAATTATTATTGATTTTATAAAATAATATAAATTAAATTTTTAGACTCAAAAATCCTTTTGACAGTCTATTCTTCCTATAGTTGACTCGAAATCCTTTCGACGGTCTGTAATTAAAATTAAGAAGTATAATATATATAATCAGTTATTTCCAACTGCTAATTATATATTTAAGAATCAAAAGAAATTTTTTTTTTATTATTATTTCATTTGCATATATTATTATTAAATAAAATATTCGAAACCCGCAGGCCGTCTTTCTACGATTTTCAACCTCGATCTTAGAACCGTCAATTATAAATAAAGTTTTCTATTGTGTCTACCAATTGAAACATGGAATTTACGGCTTTTTCAATATCCAACTTACTGGTAATTTATAATCTTATTCTAAAATCCTTTACTCTCTCGCTTCTACAAGAGACTTCCCTATTCTACTCTCTTTTATTTAATTATTTTTATATTTTTAAACACAACTTCTACTTAGTATACCGCTGTGAAATACTATATGCAAGTATATAGTAATTATAAGATTTTTGAATTTTATATATCACAATTAATAAACTAAAATTTTAATATTTTTTTTTTTTTTATAATTATAATTAACAAAAATTTTTCCTTTTTCCTTTTTATAATTTTTATCTTTCCTTACTTTTATTTCTTATATCCCAATGTCTCCACCATTTCTAATGTTCGGTTATATAAGAAATAAAAGGATTACAATAAAAACAATTTATTTTGTTATTTTTTTTTATTTATTTTTATTTAATTATTTATTTATTTATTTGTTTATTAAACTTGGTTTTATTAAATATTTTTTTTAACTAATTATTTAACTAATAATTAAGTTAATTATTAAAACTATTTATTAAACTAATTTTTTTTAACTAAATGAAACTATTTATTAAACATATTGACTAAACTAAATAAATTAATTAATAATATAACTAAACTATTATAATAATAATATTTACTATCAATATTTTAGAATTTCCATGAAGGAAGAATATAGGAAAGTTTAGTTTAATTAAGAATCAATAATAATTATAATAGGAATATTTGTAATATATTATGAAAATTATAACAATTTAATAATTATTGGTTCTTTTTCAACAATTCATGTAATAGATACATGGTAACTTTAAGCCTATCCAACGATAGTTCTATGGTTACGTAACGTATTTCTATACAGTTAGTAATTTCAGCTAATCAAATAAAATCTTTTCTTAAATTTCGTACATTAAATTTTATTATTTTATAGTTTATTTTTATAGTTAATTATATAGTTAAATATTTAGTTAAATATAATTTTATTTGGTTGATTAGTAAATTAAGTTAAATTAAATTATTTACCAATCATATAAAATTATTAACATGTATAAATAATAATTGAACTTGTAACTGTAACGCACTAGCGTTACTATTAACGTAAATTGTTAAAATAAATATTAATATTAATAAATAAACATTTAATTATTAAATAAATAAATTTACCCTGTGTAAGCCCAGTAACTAATAACAAATAGAGTTATAAATTGATGCGCTATATTCTAGCGTATTACATATAAATAATCATAAATATAATTAATTTTAGTGTTTATTATTAACAACTCGAATAGGGAGGTGTGAAATTATCTTGGCCTTTAAAATTAGTTATTATTCGTTATTTTAGTTAATAATAAACTTACCTTTTAAAATGATATGGCACAGATCACATATAATATTTTAAAAACACAATATTAAATATTATAAATAAATTTTTAATTCGTTTAAATAAAAGTATTTTATAAATTTTTTATTTTATTTTATTGTCCCTTTTCAAAAGAAAGAAAATTTCTACCTTTTATTGTTTTTTTACATGAATCTTGAATTGAACATTAACATATAAATTTATTTATATTATTATATTATGAATGTTATTTTAATATTAATATATTTTAAAATTAACCTATTCTAAAGTATCTATTTTAAAATATAGTTGTATAATTATTATAATGATTTATTTATATTTAAAATTTTAACTATCTATTCTAATAATATTTTAATTTATCAATTAATATATAATTTAGTATTCTTGTAAATTATTAATATCATATTCTCATAAAGTTTATTATTATAAAAAGAATACAGAAAATAATAATCTATTTTAGAGAAAACAATAAAAATAATAGTTAGTATTGTCAAACGATTTAATTTTATACGGAATTAAATATTTCTGTATTTATTTTATTAAAAACAATTTATAGATAATTATTTTTATTATAAATAATTTTATAATATATAATATTTTTTTATTATAACTATTTTAATTTTAAATAATTTTATTATTATAAACATTTTATATTTTTTTTCTTTTTATCATTTTTATATATGTTTATTTGAAGTAAATAAGCTAGTACGGATCAACAATGGGGCGTAATGCTCTATACTTAATATTTTCTTTTAATATTTATTTATTTTATTTTATTTATTTTTTTTTATTACTATTATTTCTCCTCCAATTCTTTTTTTATTTTTTTGTAAATTTTCCTATTTATATATGTTTTTAAAATTTTACTTTAATATTTTTATACTATTTAATTATTTTCCTAATTTTATTTTATAATTTTTATACTATTTAATTAATAATATAAATTGAATATTTAATATATTTTAACTAAATATACTTTAAGAATAATTAACAATATTTATTTTAAATATATATTATTTAGAAATGTTAGTAACTTAGAATTATTTAACTATTTAATTTATTATTTACATAAATAAAAATACTAATTTTTAATTAAAAATATACTTTAATTTAATAATTTAATTGTTTGTTAAATAATTATCATTATTTAATTACTTATAAACTAATTAAATATAAATTTAAATAATTTAATTTTTTTTTTTTGATTAGGTTATTTTTTTAAATTTAAGAAATTAATATTTTTCTGAACGTAACGTTCCAACAAATGTTAAGGTTTAGAGAATTAAATAAAAACAATAAGTAAATACACATATTTTATTTATTTATTTATTTTTAATTTATTAATTGATTAATTGCTTCGTTGTTGATTTTATAAAAATTGGTAGCAAAATTTATAACTATTTATACTTTTTTTAAGGCATAAAAGTTGTTTTTACCACTAAATTTTATATTATTTCATTTTATTTTTTTATAAAAATTATTAAATTTAAATTGATTTTTATAATCAATTATATAAAATTTAATTATAACAATATAGATAAAATACATTTATAATATTAATAAAACATTTTTTTTTTTTTATAATCTATCTAAAATATTACTAATAAGAATTTATTTAATTGGCTATAATTATTATTACAATCTGTTAAAATATTCAAATAAAAATAAAAATCTATTCTAATATAAAAATTTTTAATAAAAAAAATATTTTTCAATATATAATAAAACATTTTAATATAAAATTTTATAATAAAAGTTAAAAATATAATATATAAATTATAATTATCAATATATAAAAATATTATTAATACAAATTTTGATTATTAATATAAAAATAAAAAAAATAAGATCTGTTATTAATATTGCTAATATATAAGTTTTAAATATATAAAAATATTACTATTAATATAAGATTTAATATAAAAATACAAAATTTAATATAATTATTTAATTTTTGATCTTTGAATTTAAAAATTTATTAAAGTACAAAAATAATAATGTACACATAATGTATTAGAAATAAATCATAAATTTAATTAAGAATGCATTATTTTGAACATTCTTATCACGAATGGTACGGTCGATGTTAATTGTACCAGTTAAGGGCTTTGAAGACAGAGAATTTTATACAAATAATATTATTGATAAATAAATTATTTATCTCTTTAAAGCATATTTATTTTATTTTGTCTTTATTAATTTTATTTAATTTATTTTATTACAATTATTAATTACATGTATTTATAACCCTATTATAAATAATCTCTCTCTATTAATTGATAATTAGTTCCTACAACAATAATATTTTTTTATTAACTAAACTAAATAAAGTTCCTTATTTTTAATTAATTCTCTCTCGTTCATAATTCTTATTTCTCTCTTTTTATTTCTAATTGTTTTTATTCAAATCTTATTTTATTATCCAATCAGAGATAATTTCTAATTAGGTATGATACATATTATATTTTTATAAGTAATTATTTCCAATCAATTCGTATTAAATTATATAAAATATATTTAGATATTTATAGTAAATAATTATTATTGTTATATTATAGTACAATAATATATATTTCTACTGTGGTTTGTACCACGATGTAAGAAATATAAATTTTATTAATTAAAATAAAAGAAATTAATCTAAATATAAATTTTATTAATTAAAAAATTAAAATACATAAGTATAATAAAATTAAATATTAAAAAATAAAATTTAGAATAATAAAATTTAGAATAATAAAATTTAATAATAATAAAATTATTATAATTTTACAAATAAAACTATATTTATCATTATTTTATTACTAAATTTTGTTAAATTAATTTTAGGTAAATTATTTTAATATCGCTGATTCATATACAAAATTATTAAATAAATAAAAATAAATTAAAAAATTAAACCATAAATTAATAGCAAACTTTAATAGTTAAAGTTTTAAAATTTTTCTAAATAATTATCATAATAATATTAAATAATAAATAAATTAAATAATAGATTTAATTTTTAATGATTTACAATAATATTAGATAAATTAAATAATAAATTTCCTTGAAATATAATTCGTTCTAATATTATTGCAATTAAGAAAATCTTCAGGTTTTTCTGCTAGTCTTTTCCTGAAGATACAATAGCTGACTAGCAATCAATAGCTTAGCCAAGAAGAAAGAAGAAGAAAAGCTTTACGCTTTATTTGTGGGAAGGCCGGGCATTTACAATTCAATTGCCCTAATAAGAAGAAACCAAAAAATTTCAAGGTGATCAATAAAATTCCGAATGATGAAGCCTCCTCTTCTAATACTTCTCTCCCCTCTTCCTCCGTCAGAAGAATTAAATTAATTAATGATAATGAAAATGTTCATAAAATTTTGGAAATTGTTGAATTCGAGAATAAGAATTTTAAAGGGAAAACTAATATCCTTGACTTCTATATTAAAACTAATGATTCTAAAGAAGTAGAAATGAAAGTTTTTATTGATTCTGGTTCTGATATTAATTGTATTCATCCAGAATTTCAAGAGTTAATAATATAAAACTTATGAAAGCGGAAAATCCTTTCAAAGTTGCCGGTCTGGGATATGGTTTATCTACAGTCAAAAATATAACCGAAAAATGTATTCTCCGTTTCAAGAACCATTTTGAGGTCATCCAATTATATGCCCTCCGTATTCCTGATGTTGATATTATTTTAGGACTCCCTTGGATCGAAAAGCATTGCCCTATCAACTACCATGATTCAAAGAAAATCTCTTTCAGTTCAGGATACTGTGCTCGACATTGCAACGTAGGAAAAAGGAATAGAAAAAATAAAAATAAAAAGAAGTTAAACAAAATTTCTACTAAAGGAAAAGAACCATATGAAGAACTTTCCTTAACAAAGGAAAAGAATAATCTTAAGCGTAAGTATTCCTTCGAATCTGATTCCGATATGGATTCTGATGAAGAAATTACGATTAGAGGTCGTCGCACTCGTATTAAAACTTGTAGTGAAAAAGAAGAACTTAATGATGTAAAAAATTTTTGTATAATTAATTATGATAGTGATGTAAATGATAGTTTTATGTTTGATAATGATGATGAAATTTATGAATTTAGTGATAGTAATAATATTAATTTAGATGAATTAAATAAAATTTGTAAAATTGATGTTTTATGTAAAAATGTAACAAAAAATTGTAATCATAATGATAATTTAAATAAAGATGAAAATAAAAAGTATATTTCTAAAAAGTGTTCTGTGAAAAATTTGTGTTATATTGAAAATTAGTAATTTTGAGAATAAATTAAATCAAAAAATTATAGGAATACCTCCTATTTATAACAATTACGCAGAAGTATTCAAGAAATTGCAACGTACTCCCTCCACATCGTGAATATGACTGTGAAATAAGATTAAAGGATAATTCAAAATTATTTTATGGTCCAATATATCCTTTAACTGAGGCAGAACGAGATGAACTAAAAAAGTATATAAAAGAAAATTTAGAAAAATGATTCATTAGGAAATCCAAATCACCCGCTGGTGCACCTGTATTATTTGTTAAAAAGAAAGATGGTTCATTGAGATTATGTGTTGATTATAGAAAATTGAATGAAATGACCATCCGTAATTCTTATCCTCTTCCTTTAATAAGTGAATTATTAGATAGAGTTAAAGGTGCAAAATATTTTACCAAGTTGGACTTAAAGTCTGCCTATAATTTAGTAAGAATTAAAGAAGGTGATGAGTACAAGACTGCATTTCGTACTCGATATGGTCATTTTGAATATTTAGTTATGCCTTTTGGCTTAAAAAATGCTCCAGCCACCTTCCAGCATTTTATAAATGATGTTCTTAGCGATTACTTAGATGATTTTGTTATTTCTTACATTGATGATATATTAATTTATTCGAATAGTTTAGAGGAACATCATGAACACGTTAAAAAGGTGCTTAAAAAATTATTAGAAAATAACTTGTACATTAAATTAGAGAAATGTGAATTCGATGTTACTGAAACCACTTTCCTTGGTTACATTTTATCAAAAGATGGTTTGAAAGTTGATCCTGAAAAGGTTAAAGCTATCCTAGATTGGCCTGTTCCTTCTAATGTAAAGGAAATACAATCATTTATTGGATTATGTAATTATTATAGAATTTTTATCAAGGATTTTGCTAAGATTGCACGTCCCTTACATAAACTTACCAGGAAAAATGTTCCATTTCTCTGGGGTTCTGATCAACAAAAATCCTTTGATAAATTAAAAGAACTTTTTACTTCTGCTCCAATTTTAAGAAATCCTGATAGTAACAAACCTTTCATTGTGGAAACTGATGCTTCTAATTTCGCTGTTGGAGCTATACTTTCCCAAGAATTTGATGGTCAGTTACACCCAATTGCTTTTATTTCTACCAGTCTAACCAAATCTCAACTAAATTACCCCATTTATGATAAAGAGCTTCTTGCAATTAAAGTTGCTTTGGAAGAATGGCATCATTACCTTGAAGGTGCTCGCCATCCATTTACTATTTATACTGATCATAAAAACCTTACTTTTCCTAGGAAGCCTGAGCTACTTTCTCAACGACAAATTCGTTGGTATGAATTTCTTTCTCGTTTCGATTTTAATCATGTGTATCGTTCCGGTAAAAAATCTGGTAAACCAGATATTTTGTCAAGAAGAAGTGATCATTTATTTGATTGTTCTCGTGATGTTTCCTGTTGTGTTATTAATCGTAACTCATGTGACGAGTCCTTAATTAATTCTATTTTGAAATCTTTAAATTATGATGATCTTTTTATAAAAATTAAATCCTTTATTTTAAATAATAGTAATGTTAATCCACCTATTAAATTTATTGATAAGTGTAAAATTGATAAGGAAGGTTTCTTACTTTTTGATAACTTAATTTATGTCCCTCAGAATCTTCGCACAAGAGTTCTTGAAATACACCATGACTCTGTTACTGCTGGTCATTTCGGTGTACGCAAAACATTTGATTTGATTAATCGTAACTTTTGGTGGCCTAAGTTACGTAATGATGTTAAAAAGTTTGTTAAGTCCTGTGAAACTTACTGCAAAGTTAAAGTTCCAAGACATAAACCCTACGGTCTTTTATCTCCTTTGTCTATTCCCGACAGACCATGGTCAGACATCTCCATGGATTTTATTGTTGAATTACCGAAATCCAAAGATATGACCACTGTCATGACTGTTGTAGATAGACTGACTAAAATGGTACATTTTATTCCTTTACGTTGTCTTCCAACTGCTTCAATTGCTGCCGATTCTTTTATTAACCATATCTTTAGGTTACATGGCTTTCCTGATTCCATTGTTTCGGATAGAGGTACGCAATTTACTTCTGAATTTTGGAACCGCCTTTGCGAGTTATTGAACATTAATTTGACTCTTTCCACCGCTAACCATCCGCAGACTGATGGTCAAACAGAGAGGGTGAACGGAATATTGGAACAATATCTCCGTTGTTTCATAAATGAAAGACAAAATAATTGGGTTGACTTGTTGCCTTTTGCTGAGTTTGCTTATAATAATACTCTGCAACAATCAATCAATCAATCACCATTTTTTGCAAACTATGGATTTAATCCAAAATTTAGTTTAGAAATTCCTTCTTCAGATAGTCCTCATAGAGCTGATGTTAGAGTAAAAGATATAAATGAAAATATTAAATTTTTAAAGGAAAATTTAGAGTCAGCTAAAGAAACTTATAAAAAGTATGCTGATTTCAAAAGATTACCCTTGCCAGATTTTGAAGTTGGTAAAAAAATTTGGTTACTCAAAGGAAATATAACAAAAAATATAAAGAAGAAATTAGCAGACCAAATGCTTGGTCCATTTGAAATTGTGAAGAAAGTTAGTTCATTAGCCTACGAACTCAAGTTACCAAGTAATATGCGTTGTTACCCTGTTTTTCATGTATCTTTACTAGAACCGTATTATGAAAATGAATTTGCTAATAGAAATAATAGGAAAAGAAAGAATATTAAGTTAACTACCGATACCATAGATAAGATTCCTGAAAGAATTATTGATATGAGGACATTTAGAGGAAAAAATCGTTTCCTCTTATCTTGGAAAGGCCTAGATTCTGTTGAAGATTCTTGGATCGACGAAGATCAAATTTACGATAGACAGCTAATTCAAGAGTACTTTCGTAAATCTAAAAGGAATATACGGAATAATGTGGTTGATGATGGTGATAAAGATTTTAATGAAGAATACATTAGGCATAAATATCAACCATTTATAATCGACATTCCTTCCCGGAGATTGAACTCTATAGTTCGCAGGAGCTCAACTTAAAGGGCGAGAATGTAAAGATTTAATAAAATCTTTAATAATTAATTATTACATAATTAATTAATGTAATTGAATTACATAAATTTATGATTTATGTATATGAAAATTAATTATAAATTTATGTAAACTTTTCATAAAGGAAAAATTATTATTTAAATAATTTTGGATAATAACTTTAATCTAAATAATTTATTTAAGTTAGTTAATTTAGTTTAGTTTATTTAAAATAGTTATTCTATTTAACTTAGTTAATTTAGTTTAGTTAGTTTAAAATACTTTAAAATTAATTTCGGAATAGTTTTAAATAGTTAAAATTAGTTTAAATAGTTTATAAAAATAGTTTTGAATTGTAAATATATAAACATTAGTATTAATAATATTTATATAATAAATATATAATAAATGAGTTGTTATTGAATTTAATTATTATTGTAAATAAGTTGAAAGTTTATTGAATTAATTATTGTTTAGTTTAGTTAATTATTATTTAATAAAATTATTAATAAATATTTTGTTTATAAATAAATAGTAATATATGTAAATTAGATAGAAATAATATATTATAATGTAATAATGAAAAAATATAAATACATGTAAATTTCTATAATTAAATCGATGTATTAGTTATTGACTATATGATAGTTAATAACAAAAAAGAGATTTAATTTTTTTAATTAATAAAGATTATTTTATTTAAAAAAACGAATTTTTATTAGGTGTTCTTTTTTATTTTGGTGTTAAAATTTGTTATTTGTAATCTGTTTCTGATAGAACTTTTTACATAAATTTGTCAGAAATATAAATATTAAGGTTTATAATCATATTAATTTAAGGAGTGATGTTATATATTTCAATGTATTTATTGTGAAATATATGACCAATGATAATAATAAGCCACATATTAGTATAACTATAAATACTCTAGAAATGTATAAAATTAAACGACATACAGTTATCCATTTATTTATATAAAATAAAGAGATTCTTAATTTTAACAGACTAAGAGTCTCAATCTCACCAGATTGAGCAAGAAACAAAGTTAAGTAAAAATAAATAAAATGAAATTATATTTATATTATAATAAAAATAAAAATATATTTTCTTATAACAAAAAATAAAATAATTAATTCATATTTTATTTTAAATACATAACAATATAACTATAATTTAAAACTAAAATTAATTGTTATTCATCATTTAAATTAATAATATTCAACTTTATAAAAACACATATAATATCTGCGTAATAAACAAATTAATATGACATATAATACGCAAAAAAAAAAAAAAAAAAAAATTTTTAAGATAAGTTTTTTTTTTAAAATAAAGAATTTATTTTTATAAATTTCGATATTTCTTGTAAATTAACAATAAAAGAAATATATTTTCATAAAAAGAATTAAAATAATTAAAATAATTAAATATTCAAATAAAAATAAGCCCATAAAATTTCACAACATATAAAGAAAATAAAATAAAATTAAAATTAAAATAATTTAAAAAATATGAATATAAAATATTAATAATCATCTAATATTAAGCTGAAAAAAATATTGTCAGCTAATTATTAAGATGAAAATATAATTAAATAAATTAATAAAATAATAGTCAGCTAATTAAGTTGAAAAATATATAGTCAACTAATTAAGCTGAGGAATAAAATAAGATAATAGTCAGCTACATATATGTAAGCTGAAAATATAAATGTAAAAGTAAATATAAAATAAATATAAAAATAAAGTTTTATATAAAATAAAATAAATCCTAGTTGAAAAATTAGTCAACAGGATTATAAAATAAAATAAAATTTTTGTTATGACATAATATATGATTAATAATAATAACATATATAAAAATAATATATATAAGTTTATATCGCGATATAATAAAAAAAAAAAAAAATTAATTATCCTTATTATGATAATATAAATAACTATTTTAATAATAAAGATGTACTTTTTGTAATATAATAAAATTAAATAATGATATTATTAATAAGTCATGATAATAAACATTTCAGTCAACATAAAAAATTTAAATGAATTGATTAAAGTTTAAAACAAAATAAATTAATAATTTATTTTGTGAAAATTAAATTTCAAAATTTAATCATGACTCTTTTAACATTGTTTTTAAATTGAAAATAAATAAAGATTTTACATATAATATTAAAATAATAAATAGATAATAAATGTACTTAATTTAAATTACTTAGTATTTAGTTTAATTAATAATTATATTTTTCTAAATTTAGCTATAGTTTATAAATTTATGATATAATAAAATTCATTAGGATAGTTTTATATTAAAATATATGTAATTTAAATATAATAATATTTTATCAATGTATTTAGGAAAAGTATAAATAGAAGATACTTTTCATATTTTTTTTCGATGTAATTGTTATTAACTATTAATAAATATATAATATTAAGAAAAATATTTTTAATAAAAAATTTTAATAAAATAAATTGTTATTGCATTGTTTTTGTAATCTATTTTGGTGTTCTCTTTTTACAGTAATTCTAAGGGCTGATGATCGGTTCTGCCATAAACTAACTGAAAGCTTGAAAACTTAGTGGTCGAATTGTTAGCTGTACGTAAGGCCCAAAGTGCAGCAGGAAGTAATTCATCCCATTCTTGGTATTTATTTGCCTGCAAGCGAAGATATTTCCCAATCTCTTTGTTTCGATTCTCAGTTAACCCATTTGACTCCGGGTGATAAGTGGAAGTGAATCTTTCATAAGCATCATAAAGATCCAAAAATAATTTTGTAAAATCAGAGGAACTGAACGCCATTATCTGTTGTAACGACTTCTGGGGCACTGTGTCAAGTAAAAACATTACTTAAAAAGGCGGCAACATCTTGGGAGGTAATATTTTGGAGTGGCTCGGCTTCCACCCATTTCGTAAAATAATCCACTGTAACAATTATGTATTGATTACCTTTTTTTGTGACCGGAAGCGGACCTACGATGTCTAAACCCATGTGAGTGAAGGGGCCTTCCATTTTTGAAGGATATTGTTCTGTTGGTTCTGAATACTTTTGACTTCGGTTAATAATACAAGTATGGCAATTTCCAATTACTCTTTTTACATCGGCAAACATATTTTTCCAATAAAATTTCTTCTTTAATCTTTCATATGTCTTTTCTATTCTTTCGTTACCGATTTGGTGGGCCTTTAAAATTAATTCCATCTTTTTATTGTCATCATCAATTACCGGTCTGTAGTTATCTTTGTCCCTGAAGTAGGTAACTCCTTCAATTTTGAAAAATTTTTCTTTTAGAAATTTGATAATTAAATCAGTGTTGATTTCTTCTAAAGAATTTTCTTCTTCGGTCTCATTTCGGTTAGCCAATATTATATCTTCTTTAGATTTTAAACGGGAAAGCGAATCAGCTACAACGTTGTTTTTACCTTTTTCATACTCCAAGATAATATTTAAAGAACATACTAGAAGACACCATCTTGCATGTCTGGCATTATCTGGTTCTTTATTCTGTAATAGATTAATAAGAGGTTTATGATCTGTTATTACTTTTATTGGAATTTTATTACCTAGAATGTATTGCTTAAATTTTGAAATATAATAGAACAAGGCAGCACCTTCTAAGTCTGTAACGCTATAGTGTCTCTCTACCTTACTCAAGGAACGACTAAAATAATGGATGAGTAACTCCATCCCAGTCTCTTCCTCCATCTGAAGAAGAACTCCGCCTAATCCAGTATAGGAAGTATCCGTTCTGATAAGGAATGGTTTATTGAAGTTAGGAAATGTAAGGACTAGTGATTCCATTAATTATAGTTTTAAAAACTTAAAAGATAAATCTTGATCAGAAGACCAAATAAACTTAGCGTTTTTCTTCAAAAGCCTACACAAAGGTTCAGACATAGAAGAATAGTTCGGAATAAACTGTCTATAATAGCCAACAGCTCCAAGAAATGATCTTAATTCTGAAATATTTTTAGGTGGTTGCCAATTTAAAATAGCTTCTACCTTGTTACTTTTGGATTTCAGACCTTTACTAGTTAATAGATGACCTAAAACAAGAACTTCAGTTTTCATGAAAGTACATTTTTCCAGATTGATTTTTAATTTATATTGTTTAAAGATTGTTAGAACTTCATTAATGTGTTTAATATGATCAACTTTATTTTTGGAAAAAATTAAAATATCATCCAAGAATATATATACGCATCGACCAATAAGAGGGAAAAGAATCCGATTTATCTCCCGCTGGAACGACGCGGGAGCATTAGTCAGCTCGAAAGGCATAACTCTAAAACTATAATTCCCGTAAAGAGTTGTGAAACTAGTGACAGGTATACTGCGGATCCATGGGTATCTGGTGATACCCACTAAAGAGGTCTAGTGTAGTAAAAATGGTAGCACCATCTAAACTGTCGAAAATTTCATCAATCAGGGGGAGGGAATATGCGTCCTTAATAGTTGTAAAGAAAACACTAAAATAGATTACAATAACAAAATACAATAAATTTTATTTTATTAAAAAATTTTTTATTAAAATATATTTTATTAATATTTAATAGTTATTTGTTAAAATAACAATTACATCGAGAAAAAATGTGAAAAGTATCTTCTATTTATACTTTTCCTAAATACATTGATAATATATTATTTTATTTAAATTACATATATTTTAATATAAAACTATCCTAATGAATTTTATTATATCATAAATTTATAAACTATAACTAAATTTAGAAAAATATAATTATTAATTAAACTAAATACTAAATAATTAAAATTAAGTACATTTATTATCTATTTATTATTTTAATATTATAAGTAAAGTCTTTATTTATTTTCGATTTAAAAACAATGTTAAAGGAGCCATGATTAAATTTTGAAACTTAATTTTCACAAAATAAATTATTAATTTATTTTGTTTTAAACTTTAATTAATTCATTTAAATTATTTTACAACAATAATTTTCTCAGAATTAAATTTTATAAAAATTATTACATTAAAAATTTATCTTGTGGCTTAAAGAATATAATTCAAAAATTTAGTTCATATGATTTATTTACTTTGTTTATTATTTTATAAATCAAAGAATAATTTACATTTTTGAATTACACAAGAAAAATTTTTAATTTAAAATGTGATTGGGATAATCACATCTTTACAATAGTTACTTGATTGAACTTTCGATAGTCAACACAGAGTCTCCACTTGCCATTATGTTTTGGGACCAGCACCACAGGACTTGACCATGGGGAATTCGACGGGGTAATAAGATTTTTCTCAATAAGTTTACCTATTTCACTTTTAAGAATGTCCGATTTAGCTTTGGAGAGACAGTAAGCTCTTTGCATTATTGGAGTGGCATCAAGTTTTAAATCAATATGGTGAGGAATCAATAAAGAAGGCGATAACTCTTCTGAAGAGGTAGCCAAGACTTCCAGATTATTTTCCAACATCGATACAAGATCAGAAGCGAATTCTTCATCAAGATTGTTGACGAATTCTGCAAGGTGAATGTATTCAGTTGGAGAAAGATTGTTAGCGGGAGGATAGTTTGAAGAAGTGGGAGGAAGATCCGGAGAATTGTTAGGAGGTTTCGTAATTTTGTTAACTGCACGCACCGTAGATTCACCATTTTCGTTAAATTTATTATCATTTACTTTCTCTATGAAGCATATATATTTTTCCTCAGGGACGTTCTGATTTAAAACTGCTAAGGTATCATAAGAACCATCTTTTAACGAATGAACTAAGATTTTTTTATGTGGGATTACGATTAACCTATTATCAGTTTGTCCTTTAATCCAATTACCCCAACGATGGAACTTAAGCTGTATGGTTTCTGAGGGGATCAGCAAATAGTATAATAATAAAATTTAAATTACTTTTCAATTTTTTAATGCAATCTTTATCTTTTTATATAAATCATAACTGTGGTTTTTTAAATCAATTTTTAAATCAAAAGAATTTTTTGCACTATACTACTAACAATATTGTTTTTATTTTTTTCTCTTATATTTCTAAAATTTTTCTATTCTATATATATATATATATATTTTTTTCTTATCTTTATATATTTTACTTTATATCTCTATATAAATTTTTACTTTAGGTTTTTAATTTTCATATCTTTTAAAATATTTTTTACTTTTAATAAATATATTATTTTACATTATATTTTATTGAATAAATTTTCCACTAATATTGTTTTTTTAATATATCTTAGGAAATTCAATTCACGTCTAATATTCATATTATTATTATTAAAAGTAGATGGATTATTAGCATTGTTTTTATCATTTAATTTCTTACCTTCATTTATTTTATTTGTAATTGTGGTCCGGATTTCTTGTTCTCTGGCAGCCATATTTTTCTCCTTCTCTCTTCTAATATTGGGATTCGCCATGAAAGAGGGATGAAATTGATGAAAAGCTTCTCCAATTTGGTGGTTTTGGGCATTCGCCCTTTGCATAGCAGGAGTGTTAATAGGAACACTAGGGGTCCTTAAATCTTTAAATTTTATCCTAGCTCCTTTATTGGTGTTCTCATCTTCTGCCTTTCTTTTGATAACATTGATGATAAACTCCTTAGGGAATAGAATTTCTGTAGAAACAGTTAATATTTAATGGGAGTGCTTCTTCTCCCATTATTTAATTTAAAGATTTTGAATCGAAAATACTCCGTTTATTATCATCAATAATTTTTTTTAATTTTGGACATTCAGATAGAAAATGTCCTTGTTCCGTACAGTAAAAACAAATCCTCTGTTTAACTTTCTTAAAATGATCTTCTTCACTTAGGGTGGACTTACTATTTGTTTTAGCAAAAGATTGTTTTGACAAATTACTTTGGTTGTTTTTCCTTGAATCCTCAGACTTTTGACTTGACAAACGATCCACTTTTTCGGCTAATAAATACGCTTTCTCTAAGGTTATAACATCATCCTTTAAGGACACAGGTTTCCAGGCTTCGTAATTAGGTCTAAGAGAGTCCGTATAGTCCAATATGCCAATAGTCTTTCTTTTTTTATCAAGTTTTGTATATAAGGATCTATATCTTCTGTTGAAATTTTTTTTCCTTTTCGTTTTTGCCTATTCGTAGGGAACAAATTTCTCTTAATAAAAAATTCTGGTACTCGGATATGCCATAAAAAATTTTCAGGGAAGAAACGATTTTTTCAAAAGAAGGGTAGGGTTGTTCCTTTTCTTTATTCTCAATATCCGCTTCCTCAGAAGAGTTATCATTATCCTCACTATTGATATCACTGTCCGATTCTTCTTCTTCTTCTTGCAACTCTTGCAAGTCCTCTTAAAATTGCTGAGCATCACCTTGGGAAGTGAGTAAACATCCATAAAAAATAGTTCTGGGGTCTTTCACATCTTGTGGTTTTATCCATAAACCAATGTCAGTAGCCCATACTTGAACATCCTGGTTACAATGACCAATTTTTGTAATATCCTTAAGTTGTTTTTTTAATTCTTTGAAATCCATTATTGTTCAGGTAGTTTTAAAATTATAAAATCCAGAGGTAGTAATACCAAAAACTGTGGAAATTAGTTTTTGCAATTTTAAGAAATTTTTTTCTTCAAAAATAATTTTTCTTTTAATATAATTTAATAAAAATAATATATAAATACTTTTATTATTATTACTATTATTTTTATTATTATTATCCCCGATATCTCCAACAAATTATGGTAAGGTTCAGGGAATAATAATAATAATTTTTTTTTCTTTTTTTTTATTAAATTTTTATTTATTTTTTTTTTTGTTTTTATTTTCTTAAGAAAATTACATTCTTTTTATAATTCATTTATAATTTAAGCTTTAATTATAAAAATATAAATTATTTAATTATTTAATTAATCAAAATTTCTTAATAATAATATTTATTTAAATATTAAAAATATTTATATATAATAATTAAAGTGTAATTTTAAAAAATTATTTAAACTTTAATTAAAGGGTTATTATTTTATAATTGATATTTTACTATTTTTAAATATACAAAGTAAAGTATAATTTAATATTACAAATATATTTTTAACATATTAAGAATAAACAATTAATAATTTATTTTATTTTAATTAATATTAATTTAATTATTAAAAAGTTTAATTGAAAAGTTTATTAAGGTTAAAAATCTAAAAATTAAATAAAGTAATATTTTACTTAATTATTTGAAAATAGTTAAGTTTATCATATTTTTATTTTTATTCTTTAACAACAAATTCTGTAAAAGGTAAGTTTATTATTAACTAAAATAACGAATAATAATTAATTTTAAAGGCTAAGATTACTTAACACCTCTCTATTCGAGTTGTTAATAATAAATACTAGAATTAATTATAATTATAATTATTTATTTTTTATTACTCTAGAATATAGCGCAGCACTTTATAACTCTATTTGTTATTAGTTACTGGGCTTACACAGGGTAAATATATTTGTTTAATAATTATATTTTTATTTATTAATAATAATATTTATTTTAACAATTTACGTTAATAGTAACGCTAGTGAGTTACAGTTACAAGTTCAATTATTATTTATACATGTTAATAATTTTATGATTGGTAAATAATTTAATTTAACTTAGTTTACTAATCACTAAATAAAAATATATATTTAACTAAATATTTAACTATATAATTAACTATAAAATAATAAAATTTAATGTACGAAATTAAGAAAAGATTTTATTTGATTAGCCGAAATTGCTAATTGTTTAAAGATACGTTACGTAACCAAAGAACTTTCATTGGGTAGGCTTGAAGTTACCATGTATCTGTTACAATGATACGTGATATTTATTAAACATCAATAATATCTGTTAAAATATTCACATTTTATTTTATATTTTTATATTATTAATATTATACTTTTATATTCTTATATTATTATCAATATTATATTCTTATCTTATATTAATATTTTATTATTATATTTTTATGTTATGTAACATCTATCTTTGTGTATTAATTCATAGAATAATCACATGATTAAAGATATGATATGCGGGACTTTTATGTGCTACTAATTTTTAATAGTATCATTATATTTAATTAACCTTTATTAATATATTTTAATTTATAAACCCAATTAACCAAGGGTCTTCTATAAATTACAATAAAGAAGAGTAGTTATTAGAAATCTTTATAATAGTTTAATAAATATTAATAATAATAAATATACATTTAAAATATATTATATCGGAGTATAGTATAATATATAATAAATATATATTAAAATAATAAATATAATAAATATAACTATATAATTCTTAAAATGAAAATAAGAATAATAAAGTTAAATATATAATAATATAATTATGTAATAAATATGAATATAATAAATAATATCAACTATATATATATTTAATTATAATTAAAATAACTAAAACTATTTCATTATATTATAATATATAGAAGTATTATGTGTTTTTAATATAAACTTTAAAATAAATATGAATATTTAAGTTATATATATAATAATATTCTTATTATATATATTTAGAAGAAATTAACTATTTAATTTAATATATTTAATATATTTTATATTATAATGAATAATATATATATAAATATTGAATAATATATGAATAAGAAATTATTTCAAATATTATTATTGACAAAAGAGATATAAATTTAATATTTAATAATTATTAAAAAAGTGAGTTCTTAATATTAATAAAAAATTTATGTATTAAATAAATACAAAAATAAATAAAGTTTATTAATAAAAACACATATACGTTTCTCAGATTAAAAGTCTCAGTTAGCTCTTATTTATAAAAATATATCCGTTATTTAAAACCTCATTTATTATCAAAATGAATACTTCTAATAATATAGATTCCTCTTCAACTCCAAGAGAGATATTAAATGAGAACAACTTTGATATTTGGGCGTACGAATTGAGAACAAATCTTGAAATAAGTCATATAGACAAATACATCCAATTCGACGCCGACAAAGAATTAAATGAACTATATGATAAACTTAAATCTAAAAAAGAAGTAAAAAAGAATATTGAAAACTCAATTTCTCTTACTAAAGAAAAGGACGGTAGAGCTCGCCAACAAAGTTTATGCTCGGTTTCCAAAGAAACCAAGGCTATGTTGATAGGCCTTCGCTTAAAATCAGCATACGACATGTATAAATATCTGGAAAGCGAATAAAATATTATAAATAACAAGGTTCAAGATCTATATGACCGCTTAAAAAATTTAAGAGCCAAAACGGAAAAAGAAGTCATTAAATTTACAACGGAATTCGAACATCTTTGTAATTTACTCCAAGAATTAGGAAAAAAATAGACGAAGATGAAAAATTCAAATTACTCTTGAGGGGACTCCCAGGAGAATATAAAAACTACATTAAATTTAATTATAAAGACAATCTTCAAGAGATTGCTAATGAAATCAGAACCATAGCCAAAAGAACTTTAAACGCAGAAGACCAAAAAACAGTGGAAGAAATTTCATTTATAAAAAATGCGAGTCATAATCATTCCCAAAATAGTTCTAGAAATAATAATTATCACAATAATTATAACAGCTACAACAATAATTATAATAATTACAACAATAATAACAGGAGAAGAAGAAACCAGAAAAACAATAAAATTAACAGAAACAAAACCAAAAGAAATAAGGAAAGGTACTGTTCAATCTGTGACAAACATGGCCATTTTACTAGAAATTGCTACTTTAACGCAAGGAACCCTAATAATAAAATTAAAGAAATAGCAAGAAAGTTCAGCAGCATTAATCTAGCCAAAGATACAATAAATAACCTTGAAATCATTGATGCACTCAGTGATTATGAAGAATCTCAAGAAACCCATGAGAAGAATATCTGACTAGATGGAGAAAATCCATATGACATGTCTCCTGAACTACTAATGAACAACCCTTATAAACCAAATGATTTAATAATCAATTATTTAGGGGACTATAACAAACCTAAAACAAATCCAATCAACTATAATATTTCAAATGAATCAATTTATGATGAATATAAATCAAATATATCAAATAATTTTATGGAATCACGTGATACAGTAATTGATATACGGGGGAAGTTGCATTATTACGCCAATTTTTTTTCACGTGATATATATAAATTTGTGGCTATAGCTATATTATGCTACATAATATTATTTTATTGTATTATTTTGTTATTTCAAATTTTAAATTAATTATTAAGTGAATAATTAAATAAATCATATAATGGTTAGATTTTATGATTTTAATTCTTTTATTTAAATGTTATTAAAAATATAAATGTTATTAATAATAATTCTTTTATTTAAATGTTATTAAAAATATAAATGTTATTAATAATAATTCTTTTATTTAAATGTTATTAAAAATATAAATGTTATTAATAATAATTATTTTTTACTTAAATGTTAATAATAAAAAAAAAACATAAAAATATAAATGTTATTAATAATAATTCTTTTACTTAAATGTTATTAAAAATATAAAACTAATAATAATAATTTTTTTATTTAAATTTTATTAATAAAAAAATTATATAAAATTACAAATGTTATTAAAAATATAAATTTTATTAATAATAATTCTTTTTTTTAAAAATTATTAAACAAAATAATTATTATAATGATAAAACTATAAATTATACATTGTATTTGAATATTTATTAAAACTGTATAAATTTAATATGCTTTATAAATTAAATTATTGAATGACAGAATTCTGATTATTTCATTTGGTCATTCCTCATTTCTTAATTATTTATTATAAAGTAATATTTATATTATATTATTTAAATCAGTTAAACAATCAAACCACAAATTAATAATATTATTTCTATCACATTTAGCATCAATTAACATGGCTTCAATACTTTTGTAGCGTTCAATTAAGACACTGATTTCATTAGCTTTATTTATTGCTCTTTTTTTTATTTTCCAAATTCCTCTTATTTTTCTTTGATAATCATAATATGATAAATGTTCAAGTTCATTTAATTTATCTATTAATTCATAAAAAGATGGTTTTGTTGGAAATAAATTATTTAAATAATTATTGAGTGATTCTGAGGCATTGTTTGTTATATGTTCTATATTATTATAATAATTCCAAATTTTCATATCATAATCAATTAAATATGTTTTATAAAAATATTCTAAAAATTTTAAAAATTGACAATAATTATTTTTAATGAATTTAATTTTAATTATAACGTAAATATCAAATATGTATTCAGGATTTATAAATGGTAAATTTGAAATAGCTTTATAATAAATAAATATATTATTATTATTTTTACTTCATTATAGCATAATTTATTTTTTTTAATTTCTAGTGATTTTTTATAATGCCAAATGCAATATTTAATATTTGTATTAGGAAATATTGTTTTTGCTGCTTTAGATATGGCCCTTTCAAAATCACAATGCAAATTTTTTGGTTCAATTCTAATATTATTGTTACATGTATTTGCATTTTTTTTCAATTTTTCAAATAACATTTTATATGTTTCTTGTTCTTTATTTTTTAATATTGCAAAAGAAGTAGTGTAAAAACTATCTAATTCTTTAGCATAAGTTCTTGTAATAAATACTTGATAACTAAATTTAGGGGCAATAAAAAATGTACCATCAACAAATATATCATCATTATATTCCCTAAATAATTTTGCTTGAAAAGGGGATTGAAAAATTATTAAATTAGAATTTTTGAATATCATAAAATTTTCACCTCGCTTTGTTTTATAATATTCAGATTCACTTGGAATTTCAGCAAATGTTGTTACATTGGATGGTAGTTTTTTATTTAAATTTCTTGATATTTGGGATTTAATTGAATTATATTCTGGACATATAAGTCCCATTTCTTTAGAAATTTTATTATATAGGGGTTTTATTTTTATACCAAAAGGAATTGAACTTTTTTCAATTCCATCTTTAATTTTATGTATCATTATAGATAGGGATACATCGTATTCATTTTCAGGATGATTATGTGAACTATTATACTTTAAAATTTCTTTCTTATCATTTAAAATAATAAAAGATTTACATTTATTTATTTTTTTATATTCTGTACATTTATACACTTTGGAATTATCTTTTCTTTTATATGAAAAATTAAATTTATATTTTTTATTAATAATAATTTGTTCTTTTCCTTTGTTGGATTCACTTATATCAATAATTAAATTTTCTTTCATTTCTATATTTTTATAAATATTTTTTAATTATATAATTATAATTATTATATTAATTATCCAATATTATTCTTAATATTAATTTTGAAAAATTAGTTTTTCAATTATTTGTAAAATAAATAAATAAATAAATAATGAATGTAATAATATAAGTACAAGTATATAAAATAAAATAAATATTAAATGTAATATTATAAAAGCACAAGTATATATAATAAAATAAATATTTACTATTTTTTTTTTATTAAAGAATATTAAAGACAATTTATTTTTAAAAATAAAATGTTTTATTTAATTATATATGTTAGAAAGCAAAAAATCATTTATATTTAATGAGATTATTAACTACCAATAATATTAAACTACATCATTAATTGAATATAATAAAAATGTAAAAAATTTTCATTTCGAAAACATTGATCTTTAATATTCTTTAATAAAAATTAATAATAGATATTTATTTTATTTTATTCTATATTAGATACTTATTTTATTTTATTCAATCTGTACTTTATTTTTAATATTCTACTTTTAATATTCTACTATTTATTTTATTTTATTTTATTTTATTTTATTCAATCTGTAATTTATATTCACATTCTACTATTTATTTTATTTTATTTTATTCAATCTGTACTTTATTTTTAATAGTTCATTAAAACTTTAATAGTTCTTTAAGAATAAATTAGTACATATAATTAATACAAAAGATCTTTAAAATATAAAAAATTCTTTAAAAAAAAAAATAAAAGAGTACTTTAAAAATAATATAATTATTTGAAAATAAAAATTATTTTAAAAAAAATACTTCTTAAAAATAAGATAGTTTTTAAAAATAGTTATTTAAAACAATATTCTACTATTTATTTTATTTTATTTTATTCAATCTGTAATTTATATTCACATTCTACTATTTATTTTATTTTATTTTATTTTATTAAATATGTACTTTATATTCATATTCTACTATTTATTTTATTTTATTTTATTAAATATGTACTTTATATTCATATTCTACTATTTATTTTATTTTATTTTATTAAATATGTACTTTATATTCATATTCTACTATTTATTTTATTTTATTTTATTAAATATGTACTTTATATTCATATTCTACTATTTATTTTATTTTATTTTATTAAATATGTACTTTATATTCATATTCTACTATTTATTTTATTTTATTTTATTAAATATGTACTTTATATTCATATTCTACTATTTATTTTATTTTATTTTATTAAATATGTACTTTATATTCATATTCTACTATTTATTTTATTTTATTTTATATATTTTTATTATTATATTCTTTATTTATTTATCTATTTATTTATTAATTTATACATTTATTTATTTTAAAATTAATTGTATTATAATTTTTTATGGCGTTAACAAAAAATTTTACAAGCCATTAAAAATAAATGGCGTATTGAAAATTTGTATTTTAAAAATTGGCGAAATGAACCACATTCGATATACGGGACTTTTATGTGCAATAATTTATAAGCAGTGGGTTTTTAAAATAATAGTTGTTTAGTAAAATTTATTAATAATATTATAATATTCGTACAATTAAAATAATAATTCTAATTCCTAAAAATTTACAAGAGAGTTCTCTATTTCTAATATAAATAATTTAATATATTTATAAGAAATAGGTAATATATTAATTATATATTCTAATATATAGAAATATATAAATTTTATATGAAATAAAGTATAATTATTATAATTATAATAATACATATTGAAATAAAATAAAATAAAATAATTATTATCAAAAAGATATAAATTTAATATTTAATAATTATTGTTAAATATACAAATATGTTACTATGATAAGGTTCAGTTAAGAAATTAACTTTATACACTTAAAGAGAGGTTTTGAGTATAGTTTTCTTTTAAGAACTTTTTATTTATTTATTATATATTTTTGAACTATTTAGCTCCTTGAGCAATTAAACATTTTTTGTACTATTTATACTTTATCTTAATTATAAATTTTATATTATTATAACATATGATTTTTACTATGAAATATATAAATTATATTAAGGAGTAAATATCAGGTGTTATAATAATATTCTCTAATAAAATTCCTATTCTTAATAAATGTTATAAAATTACTATTTTTCTATATGAACTATAATAAAATATTTCCTAAACTCTAATTAATATATTTTTCATATTTACTATTTATCTATTTGTTTTACATTAATTTCTTACATTTTGTATTCATTAATTTCATTTAATACGTAATTATTATTTACATTTATATTTTATAAATATTTTATGATATTTTTACACATTTTCTTATTTTATTATCATTTCATATCAACTACACAAATTTGTTTTATATCATAATGTAAAGATTTAATAAAATCTAATAATTAATTATTACATAATTAATTAATGTAATAAAATTACATAAATTTATGATTTACGTATATGAAAATTAATTATAAATTTATGTAAACTTTTCATAAAGGATAAATTATTAATTAAATAATTTTAAATAATTTATTTAAGTTAGTTAATTTAGTTTAGTTTATTTAAAATAGTTATTCTATTTAACTTAGTTTAGTTAGTTTAAAATACTTTAAAATTAATTTCGGAATAGTTTTAAATAGTTAAAATTAGTTTAAATAGTTTATAAAAATAGTTTTGAATTGTAAATATATAAACATTAGTATTAATAATATTTATATAATAAATATCTAATAAATGAGTTTTTATTGAATTTAATTATTATTGTAAATAAGTTGAAAGTTTATTGAATTAATTATTGTTTAGTTTTAGTTAATTATTATTTAATAAAATTATTAATAAATATTTTGTTTATAAATAAATAGTAATATATGTAAATTAGATAGAAATAATATATTATAATATAATCATAAAAAATTATAAATACATGCAAATTTCTATAATTAAATCGATGTATTAGTTATTGACTATCAAATAGATAATAACGAGAAGAGATTTATTTTTAAATTTAATAAAAGATTATTTATTAAAAAGGAATTTTTTTATTACGTGTTTTTATATATATTTTGTGTATTTTGTTATTTGTAATCTGTTTCTCCTAAACTCTTTACACATAATCAATAACGTAGAAAATAATAATAATCTAGAATTAAACCTTATTGGTAACAATAAATTAGTAAAACCTCATGATAGTCCACTCCCACCTATGATTCCAAGCATAATTACAAATGACCTAAATAGAAAAACTATATATGAATTCATTAACAATCATAAATGTCATCCAGATTATAATAATGGTTATGTAATATTCATAGATTCTGGAGCATCTTCAAATATCACGGGATCACTTAAAAACCTACGTAATGTTAGAGATTATCATACTAATATGATGCTACCAACAAAGGAAAAAGAAATAGTACGAGTTTCAAAAATTGGAGATCTTACTGGATACATCAATAATATTTACTTCATAATAAAAAATGTATTATATTCAGAAGATATTAATGAAAATAAAACATTAATATCATTTAACGATCTTAAAAGACAATACTTAGCTGATGTTATCATTATTGATAACAATACATAGTTTAGATTAGCAAAATTAAATGGTCAACTTTTTATATAGAAAAAGAAAACTCAATTAAAATTTGTAATATATATGTTAATAGTAAACATGAAAATCATAAAACAATATATAGTTTACAAAGTAACAATTTAGATCATTACTCCTTAAGTATATGGCATAAAAGACTATGCCATTTCTATAATAATAATCTTATTAAAGCCATACTATTAACAAAACTCTCTGTATTGGCTGTAAAATATCAAAGCTGAAGAAAGAACTTTCAAAAAAACCTTAAATACAAGAAGCACAAGGCCGTTGGAACTAATTCATTCGGACATTATTGGACCTCTTAAAGAATCAAGGAATAATTTCAAATACATTTTAACTTTCCTTGATGACTTCACAAGAAAAAGTTAGATATCTTTACTAAAAAGAAAATAGGAAGTTCCAGAAATTTTTGAAAATTTCATACGTATGGTAACAAACGAATCAAATTTAACAATAACCAAAATAGTGACAATGGAAAAGAATATACTTTAAGGAAATTCATAGATATCTGTAACAAAGCAGGTATACAAAGAAATCTTATCGTTCCAAGAAACCCACAAAGCAACGGAAGAGCTGAAAAATTAAATGGAACAATAATAAATGCTACAAAAGCATTATTAAATCAAGCAAAGTTAAGCTACCATTTCTGGGAAGATGCTGTAAGAACCGCAGTAAAAATATACAACATGACTCCAAGAACTGCAATAAAATTCAAAATTCCTGATGAATTATACTACCATAAAGAAGTGAACATTGACAATCTTCGTGTTATCGGATGCAAAGCATACTACTATATAGATGCTTCTCTTAAAAATTCAAAATTTGATAATAACACATTATATGGAATTTTCTTAGGGTATGATGAATATTCTCCAGGATATGTTATTTTTGGAACTAATGATTGCAAAACTCATTGTTCGTGATGCCGTATTCGAAGAAGATATCCTAGAAACTTTAATTTTAATAACAAAACAAATAATAAAGAAAATTACACACCTGAAGAACTTAACACAAAAGAAGATAAAGACGAAGATTTAGAAAATGAATTAAATGAAAATAATTCAAATGTTCATCACCAAAGCAACAACAATCAAAATGTACTTTTAATTCAACAAAATTTCAATAATAATACTTCAAATTTCAACAGTAACTATACAAGTGAAGATTCTCATGAGAATCCTCAAAACAATGATAATAATAACTCATCAAATAATAATGTAATAAACTCCACTGTTGAACTAATTAAAAATAAATTTAAAATATCAAAATGTAGTTCAGTAAATCATATACTTGGAATAACTATGGTGACAATAAAGCTAGTCTATATTCCGCCGAAAATTTCGCTATTGGAAAAAGACTGAGACACATACGTGTAAGTTACCATTTCTTCAAGGAACATGTTAAAAATAATAATGTTATTTTACAACATATCAAATCCGAAGACAATCTTGCCGATGTACTCACAAAAGATGTCAATGGAAATAAAATGTTATTCTTCGCAAACAAAATTTTAAGAAAATCTTGTTTAGGGGGGAATGTTAAAATATTCACATTTTATTTTATATTTTTATATTATTAATATTATACTTTTATATTCTTATATTATTATCAATATTATATTCTTATCTTATATTAATATCTTATTATTATATTTTTATGTTGTGTAACATCTATCTATGTGTATTAATTCATAGAATAATCACATGATTAAAGATATAATTTTTACTATAAAAATTAATTATTTTTATTATCTTAAAAAAGTGAGTTCTTAACATTAATAAAAAATTTATGTATTAAATAAATACAAAAATAAATAAAGTTTATTAATAAAAACACATATACATTTCTCAATATCAATATTTGTTTTATTTTATTTGGACGATAACAGGAATAATTGACAAAATAATATATTCTAATATTATATAGAATAATACACACAATAATAATATTCACACTTTAATATTTAGTTTATTTATTTTATTTATTTATTATCATTCATCAATAAAAATACATCATCAATATAAATATTTGTTAACTAGTTAAAATATAATTAAATCATTCAATAAAATATAATTAATTACCAAAATCTTTTATGTTATTAATGTAAACTAAATATAAAACTACAGTAAACTATACTAATAAACATGTTTATTGGTTAAATTATTAATAAAACTAAATTAATATTAATAAAAGAACCCTTCTTTAAACTATTATTATTTACTAACTATATATATAATTACTAAATTATTATTAACCAATAAGATTTCACTAAATAATTTCTAACCTAATTTTCACTAAATTATAGTATTTATTTAAATTTATTAAAATTATTTAATAATTAAAATTATCAACCCATATTTAGTAAAGTTTACTTTCTAATTATCAAATCTACGCCACAAATTTGTAATTCTAAAAAGTATTTCTTTAATTACTTATACATGCTTTCTTCGATAAGCATTCGAATCAAACTATACAAGTGAAAATTTAAATGTTATAGAAATGATTCAATTTATTTTTTTAAGATAAATATATTTATTTATTATATATAAATATTTAGAGTTAGTATAAAAACTAATAATTTAAATTTTTTTATACTTATTGATAGTATATTAAAATTTTAGCTTTTATTAATTTAATATATATATTTACATGAATATATATTAATTAATTTTAACTTATTTATAATATTTATAATATATTTAGTACTATTTTTATAAATAAATTTTTTAATTTCCAGTTGTTTATTTTATTAAAGTATTATTTAATAAAAAAAAAGATAGTAATAAAGCTGCGATTAATAAAGAAGTGCCAAGTTTTGTAGCAGTAATGATACTTGAACTATTTGATTCATATTGTGCGTTACATTCGTTAGATTCTAATTTAGAGAGTAATTTTTTTATAGAATTTAATTCTTGATAAGAGTAACTTCCACCAGTAGTTGATAAATTTTCATATGATGCCATCTGATCTATATCAATTTTTTTATAAGAATTAATAGCAGATTCAGTACAGACTTTTGATTTACATGTATCATCCAAAGCTTCTGGAGCAGCTTCTTGTCTAATTGTCATCAAAGCAAGGGGGCATAAATCACCATTTTCATCTGTTTGACATGAAATTTCAAAAGATGTTTTCAAAGTTTTTACTAAAGTTGGTTGAAATAATTCTGCAAATTCAGGAGATTGTTTACAAATAGGAAAGAATTCTAAGAGATTATCTAAAAATTTTTGACATTTTTCAGTCTTAATATTATTACAAATTTGTTTGTAATTATTTATATTTATAATAGTTAAACATTCATTAAATTCAGAATTAGTTTGTTCTTCAGTACACTCTTTACTTAAATTATTTGAAAAAGCACTTGGATCAAAATTAGCACCTCTTTTTAATAGATTTTGGAAGTTGATACTATTAGCATAACAAGATGAAGCAATAATATCAGTGAAAATTACGCTGAAAAATTTCATTTTTTCTTTTATTCTCTTTAATAAAATAAAATAAACAAAATATTGTATATTATTGAATAAAATTATATAAAATTTTTTTTCTTGTTTTTTTTATTTATTAATTTTATAAATTTAAATTTTTTAATAATATTTAAAAAAATCAATTTAGAAATATGAAATTATAATAAAACTTTTATTAAATGATATAATTTAAAATTTTATATATATATATTAAAAATTTAAAATATATCATTTAATAAATATTTATATTATTATTATTATGTATATAAAAATATTATTTTATAATATTTAAAGCAAATAACAATTTATATAATTAGATTTATATCTATTACTGCAATAAAATACCATAGTATCTATATTTATTATAGCAATTACTGATTTGCAAATATATATTCTATTTTTTTTTAACTTTCACATTTATAAATTAGTAAAAATATTGAAATAATGTTTTAGGAGTAATATAAGATTTTAATAAATGTTTATTTTTTATAGTAATTGATTTTTTGTTTAACAAAGTTTTTTAGTTAAAAAAAGATATTTTTTTGACTGTCATTTATTTTCGAATTATAGTAATAAACTTTTATTTAAAATAATTTTATTTAACTTCTTTTTTATTTCAATATATATAGGATTATTCTTCAATTAGTTTCTCATGGACTTTTTGAATTAAAATTTATTTGATAATGATAAAATTTTTAATTAGTTTTTTTTATTTTCATCAATATTAAATAATAATAGAATATAATATACCATATTAATCAGTAATGTTAACAAAGAAAATCTAATAGAATTATTTTATTTAAAAAATTAAAATTTTTATTTTTTATTTTTTATTATTTATTAATTTAATAAATATTTTTAATTATTTTAATAAAAAAATAAAATCTCGTTTTTTAAAAATACATTTATTAATTGTTATACAACAAGATATTGAAAATATTTATTTAAAATATGCTATTATTTAATAATATATATTATTTTATTATATAAAATTTATTATAATATTAAATTAAACTATAAATGTCATTTAAAAAATAAAATAATACAATAAATTTATAATTTTACTATATATATTAATTTATTCATAACAAACATAATTTTTTAAGATTTTGCATTGTGAATTTATAATAGAATCATATATAACTTTATTTTTGTCTATATTACAATTACTATATTCATCATCTTTATTATAAGATGGAGGTTTATTAATTCTAAAAATAAATTTTAATTTATTATTATTATCATCAAATATATATTCAATATCTGTCCTTTCAACAATAATATTTATTAATATATATCCAGAATTATTATGAATAGCATAATATATAAAAATTGCTTCCATACATAATTCTTTATAATTACTTTATGTCTTTGGAGTAAAATACTTTTTCTAGTATAATTTTGTGGCCGTTGATTATGCGATTAAATCTTCCAAATCCTTCAAATGTGCATGTAGATTTATTTGCACACTTCATAGTAATATTTGTTTTGGTAAAATTTTCCAGAATTGAAATATCATTCGTAATATGTTCACTGGATCCTGTATCGTAAGTCCAAAGTATGGTTCTAGTAGTATCGTGACCAATATTGTCACGTGAATTGAAAATGTAATTCTCTGATGAAACTTTTGTATTTTGAGTTAGAGAAACAGTATTTTCGTTTAAATCTTCTGGTTTTGATATAAAACAAATATGTGTATTAACATATTTGTATATTTAATTATAATTATTAAATATTAAATTTATATCTTTTTGATAATAATTATTTTATTTTATTTTATTTCAATATGCATTATTATAATTATAATTATAATACTTTAATTCATATAAAATTAATATAGTTCTATATATTAGAATATATAATTAATATATTACCTATTTCTTATAAATAAATTAGATTATTTATATTAGTATTTTTTTAGGAATTAGAATTATTATTTTAATTGTACGAATATTATAATTTTATTAATAAAATTTACTAAACTACCATTATTTAAAACCCACTGTTTATAAATTATTGCACATAAAAGTCCCGCATATCAGTTTATTTATCACGTGATTTTCATATAATATAATTATTTAAGATCATGTGATTTGCTTGTTCATTATATTTAGTATCATTATATTCAATACTATCAATGAATTTACCATGCATTGTATTGATTTCTTCATAGCATGGAGTAAATTCCCTTTAATCTAAACATTCAATATTATTTATAGTATTATTATTTCTTCTTTTACGGTTGTTATTTTTATTTCTTCTTTTGTTGTTGTTATAGCGGCTTCCTTTATTGTAATTGTTGTTTTTATTGTTAATAATTTTAACTTTTGAGTTATTTTTGTTTGTTCCACATGAATTAAAATAGCAGTCTTTTGCAAAATGGCCTTGGTTACCACAAATTATACAAAATTTTGTTTGTTTATCATAATTACGTACATTAGAAACGTAGTTAATACTGTGACTTTCATTATTATCAATGTCCATTTTATCTTCGTATACATTGTTCGGTGTTTGTCCTAAGTTATCCTTTGATTTTTGAATGTTGATTCTTGAAATATAATTACTTTTTCTTTCTCAGCGGTAGGATAACATAGTGTATTTGTCCTTGATTTCGGTGTAAAAAGTTCCTACTTCCATAGAAGAACTGAATGTGACCTTGTCTTGCAGCTCCTTAGGAAGTGCATCATACATAATTGATATTTTTTCCATTTTTGGGAGGTCCATAGAAGATGTTTTGAGAAGCCTAAATTGTTCACAGATTTCATTGATTACTTCCATAGTTTCATGGAAGGAATTTGTGCGGATCGTATATAGTTGTTTGATCCACATACCACAAAGGGCCGAATTGTCTATATAATATAGTGTTTTTAGTTTCTGCATTCTAGCGTACGCATTTGGAGAGTCTTTAATGAAGAATTTTATTCGACCAACCACATTTGCCGTAATAGCTGAACATACTTGAGTATCTTCAGCAATACAGTCGTCATAAAGCTTCCTTTCATTGGCAGTTGATGCTTCCGAAATCTTCAACGTGGCTAAGTAATTGGAAGTTACATATTTCGTTAATTTCTTTGCTTTAAAGTGGTCATAAATTGCAGCATACCAAATTGGATAATTTTCACTTCCAGTGAGCTTATCGATGGAGAAGTTAGTAGCCATTTTGAAATGAGACTCTTAATCTGTTATTTATTAAAGATTTTTATTAATAAGTTTTATTTATATAAAATATAAATAGGTAATTACAAAGATCTAACGTAGTAAAATTTACATGTATTTATACTAAAATGTGGCTTGTTCTAGAATATTATTAATTAATTACATTATATTAAATATATATTAAATTTATATTATCATTAATCTAGAATTGTTTTAATATATATATTCACATATTGTAACATTAATAATTTTATAATAATTTTTATAATATTTAATTAATAGTTTTAATAATTCAAAATATCTTAAAAGTATATAATTTTTAATATTTACAATAATATTTTAATATATATATATGTTTAATGATATACAACAAATTAATTAAGATTGATTTAATATTATTTACAAGTTTAATTTATATTAAAATAAATTATTTTTACAATGAGGTTTAGGTTATCAAGAATATAGGAAAGTACAATTTAGTAAAGAATTATTAATAATATTTTATAATAAAATAAAGGTTATTAATTCATTCTTTACCAAAAATGTAAGAAAGTATAATTATTTGTTAAATAATTATAATTTCTTTATTTGATTATTTATCTATTATATAATTTATACATTCATTCATTAAATTAGTAATTATTTATCAAGTTTATATGTATTTGTACATTTAATTATAGTTTTAATTTAATTAAAAAATTTTTTCTTTAAATTTATTTAGTATACATTTATTTTATTTAATTTATTTAATTAATTATAAATTTTATTAATTTCTATAGTAATGAATTAATTATTTAATTATTATTTTTAATTAGAATTTGAATTAACTTATTCGGACTTTAAAGTTTTTTATTTTCATATTAAAATATAAATTATTTTTATCGGACTTTAAGGTTTTTTCTAATTTATTTTAATAATAAATTGGTTTTTCCTTAAAGAACTTATCTAGTTTTTTCTTCTAATCTTTTTCTAGATAAGATAATTGTTAAGATTAGAAAACCTTTTAAATTATTATTTTATATAAATTTTTATTATTTAATTTTATGTATAAATAGCTATTGATTTCTCTAAATTTTTGAGAAATCAAGAGTTATTATTATATAACAAATATTAATAAATATATAATAATAATAAATAAAATCTACAACATTTTCAATAAGTGTTCTTTTATTTTGTGTTGTTTATTATATTTGTTTATAATAAACTCTTCTTTGTTAAGATAAGTTAAAATTTTCTTTATTTTTTCTAATTGTTTTCTTATTTTCTCAACTTGATGTTAATATCAGGTTGTAGTTAATAATTTTGTTATAATAAATATTATAATGAAATTATTACAAAAAAATGATAAGAATGTACCAAATAATGCATTCTTAATTAAATCTACAATTTATTTCTAATACATTATGTGTACATTATTATTTTTGTACTTTAATAAATTTTTAAATTCAAAAGATTAAAAATTAAATCAAAAATTATATTAAACTTATTATTTTTATATTAAATTTTTTATTAATAGTAATATTTTTATATATTTAAAACTTATAATAGCAATATTAATAATAAATCCTATTTTTTTATTTTTATATTAATAATGAAAATTTGTATTAATAATATTTTTATATATTGATAATTAAAAATTTATATATTATATTTTAACTTTTATTATAAATTTTTATATCGAAATGTTTTATTTTATATTGAAAAATATTTTATTTTATTAAAAACCTTTATATTAGAATAGTATTTTTATTTTTATTTGAATTTTTTAGCAGATTGTAATAATAATTATAGCCAATTAAATAAATTCTTATTAGTAATATTTTAGATAGATTATAAAAAAAAAAAATGTTTTATTAATATTATAAATGTATTTTATCTATATTGTTATAATTAAATTTTATATAATTGATTATAAAAATCAATTTAAATTTAATAGTTTTTATAAAAAAAAAAAAAAAAAAAAAAAAAAAAGAAAGAAATAAAATGTAATTTAGTGGCAAGAACAACTTTTATACCTTGAAAAAAAAAGTATAAATAGTTGTAAATTTTGCTACCAATTTTTAAAAATCATAAATCAATCAATCAATTAATAAAATTAATAAATAAAATAATAAATAAATAAATAAAATTTGTGTTTCTTTTACTTTTATTTTTATTTAATTCTCTAAAACCTTAACAAAATGTTGAGGTTCATATTGTAAAAGGAGTGTGAACATTAAATAAATATATAAATTAACTAACTACTAAATTACACTAAAAGAAATTATTACTACACATAAATTTTATTTAAAGAATTATTATTAAAAATATTTATTATTTATAAATTATATAATTATTTTATTGTTAAAAATAACTTTATTAATATTAATATTTATTTTTATAACAATATGAGAAACCTTTCAATTATTACTATTCCTAATTCATTTTTACTACTATTTCTAATTCTTTTCTCAGAAAGGCCCCCTTCATAAAATAATATGGATCATACATATTTTATATTATTTAATTACATTATTAAAATCCAATCACATAAATTAATTAATTACATAAATTTAATATTTAAAATAATAAAATTTAATTAATATGAAAAATTATTAATATAGAATATAAGAAAATTATTAATAGTAAAGAATATAATAATATATTTTTATATTATAAATTATTAAGAATTTATGTTAAAAATATCATTATTATTCTATTCTTTATCAAAAATGACAAACGATTCTATTATCTTAATTTGAAATTATTACTTCAAAAGTGATAGTAGATATATCAAGTTTGATTTAATATAAAATTTAATATAAATGAATTTGTTTTATTATTATTAATAATTAAGTTATTATTATTCTAGTTTAACACTGAATTGTTATTAATTTTTCAAAATTATACATTTCTTTTGTGTTTAGTATTAATTTTTATTATTATTTATTAATTTTTATTATTATTTATTAATTTTTATTATTATTTATTAATTTTTATTATTATTTATTAATTTTTATTATTATTTATTAATTTTTATTATTATTTATTAATTTTTATTATTATTTATTAATTTTTATTATTATTTATTAATTTTTATTATTATTTATTAATTTTTATTATTATTTATTAATATAATATTTGGTTATTATTTTTTTATTACATTTCTAATAACAACGAGAAATTAATTTTATAAAATATTTACAAGTATTTATATTTTTACAATAATTTAAAGTATTTACAATTTTTAATAATAAAACAATTAAGAATAATTATATTTATAAAAATAAAGAATAAAATAAACAAATAAACAATTAATACAAGAATTATTATAAACAAAGAATTCAAAATAATAAAAAAAAAAATAGAAAATTGTTTACAAACTATTTACTTTTAATTAAAAAGAGAAATTAGTTAACATTAGTATTTTATTATTTTAAAAATTAAAATAGAATTAAAGTATAATTTCGAGTTTTAGAATTTAATTAAAATAAATTTTTTTATTATGATTTTAATTTCAAATTTTAATTTATTAATTTGTTGTTGAATAGGTTAGATATTATTCAAGCTTTCTAATAATTTTATGCTTAAGAATTCCAATCTGTATCAAAATGGTAGACTCGGGGTTAGCACATATAGAATTAAAATCAAGCATGGGGGGACGGGTATTACCCTGTTTTGATTTTTAATTAAAAAAAAAAAATTCTTTTTATTTAAATTTATTTATTATTTATTAATATTAGAAATTTATTTTTTGAAGTACATATTTAATTTTTAAGAAGTTTTTATAATATTTATATTTTTTTGTAAATTTAAAGTATAATTATTTGTTTATAATTTAAAGAATTTTATAGAATTATTGAATTAATTTTATATCAATAATTCATTTTTGTTTTAATTTTTATAAATATAATAATATAATATTTAAATATAATTTAATTAAAAATAATTATAAAATAAATATATAGAAAATAGTTTTTACTATTTTCTTTGATATTTTTAAGTTAAATAAATTGTTTTTAAAGATTAATATAATAAATTTAATAATCTTTAATTATTTTAAATAATACTTGTATTTATTTTCAAAATAAAATAAAGTTTTTATAATATTTAATTAATAAATTTGATAATATTTAAATAATAAATTTTTATAATAATTAATAATTTTTAATAATAATTTTTTTTTTTAATAATAAATTTAATTAATAATATTAATAATTTTATAATAATATTTAATAATTTTAATAATTTTATAATATTAATAGTTTATAATAATTTTTATAATAATATTTAATTAATAGTTTTAATAGTTTAGTATCTTAAAAGTATAATTTTAATATTTACAATTGTATTTTAATATATACATATATTTAATAACATAACAATAAAGTAATTATTTAAAATTGATTTAACATTATTTACAAGTTAAAATTAATTTATATCAAAATAAATTAAATTTTATTATTAAGTTTAGGTTATCAAGAATATAGGAAAGTACAATTTAGTAAAGAATTATTAATAATAAAATAAAGGTTATTAATTCATTATTTACCAAAAAATGTTATGGTTCGGGTTTTATTAGAAATTTTATTAATTATTTATTTTTAATATTTTTCTGTCTACATTTTAATTATTGAAAAACTTCACTTATTTATACTTTTTGAAAAAAAATAAATATGTAAAGCCTTTCTACATTTTATTATCATATTTAAAAAAAAATAATTTACTATTACTAATTACTTCAAATTTTATATTAATTTAAATTAACTAATTCATAAGTATTTTTATTTTAATAAATTTTGTTTATATAATTTTATATTATTTTTCATATACTAAAACTAAATTATTTAATATATACGAAAAATAACAAACAAAATTTAAAAAGATTTTACAGAAAAATAAAGTTATTTTAATCAAGACTATTAATATAATATTCTTATATTTTATATAAAATAAATTTAAAAACTATAATATATTTAATATTTATTATTAATCAATTAAGATTTGATTTTATTTTTGGGGAATAAAAATATTAAATAATCAATTTAAAAATAAAATAAAATACTAAAAAGAATAAAATTTTAATATTGATACAATATAATAATAATATAATAATATATTTGAAAATAAAAATAAAATATTAATATTGATAATAAACACTTTAATAAAATAATAAAATTTAAAGTTAAATTATAGATATTGATATTAATAATAAAAATATAGAATTATTGATAATATTTTAGAAGCTTTTAATAAAAAAAAATTATTTTTATAAAATAATTTAGTATAGAAAATATAGTAAAGTAATATTAAGTAAAGAACAATATAATGAATTCTAAAGTAAGTTGAAATTCTAATTAATAATCCATTATATGTTCGTTCTTTACCAAAAATGATACGGGCTGGGGTTGAAACACTAAGATATTCAAAATAAAAGAAATAAATATTAACACATAACTATAAAAATAAATTTGGAAACAAGAAAAAAATTAAATTTTAAAATTTTCTTTATTTAAATTTAAAATTAAAATTATTTGTTCCAAGTATTAAAAAGAAAGAAATTTATTCTTCTTTTTATACTTTTATTTTAATACATTTTATTTATTATTAATATATTCTTTATAAAAAATAACTATTATAACTATTTTATTTTAATTTTTAACTATTATTTTAAATTATTTTTTAAAAAAAAAAATAACATTTATTAAATTAAAATATAAAAATTAATTTAGAGATTGTATCACGAAGGGCATTCCGGGCGGTAGCTTCTTCTTGATATTGTTTTTCAGAGAGAGAATTATACAGAATTGATATTTTCTGTATTTTAGATCATTTTTATTATTGAAATTCTGTATTTTAGTTCATTTTTATTTTAATAAAGACTTAATTTATTTTTGATTTTTGTTTTATTTTTAGTTTATTTCAAAAATTTAGAAAATATTATACAGAAACTTATAATTCTGTATTTTATATCAAATATTTATTGAAATAGGTTTTTATTATTCTTAATATAAAAATAAGAATTAGTAATGATTTAAATATTATATAATTTTTAATAAGAATATTTAGTAATAATTTTTATTATATTTAATACTAATAAAATATTTAATAATTATTTTTATTAGATTTGATATTAATAAATGATTTTAATAAGAATATTTAATAATAATTTTTATTAGACTTGATATTAATAAAAGAAATTTATAAGAATATTTAATAATAATTTTTATTATATTTGATATTAATAAAGGAAATTAATAAGAAGCATCGGTACGTATAATAAATTCTTTATCAAACTGAGGGAAACTTAATATGGGTGCATTTATTAGTTTTTCTTTCAGTACTTCAAACGATTTTTGGTGTTCACTAGTCCAAACATACTTTACACCTTTCCTTAATAATTTACGCAAACACGTAGTAATTTGTGAATATTTATCGATGAAATTTCTATAGTATCCAACAGCTCCTAAAAATGAACGTAATTCATGGATGTCCTGAGGGGGTTTCCAATCTCTGATAACCTCGATTTTACTATCAAGAGGTTTTAAGCCTTTAGTGGTTAATCTATGCCCCAAAACATTCACTTCTGTTTTCATGAAGTGACACTTTTCAATATTAAGTTTTAATCTATTTTCTTTGAGTATGGATAAAACTTGTTGAATATGTTGGAGGTGTTCTTCAACTGTTTTAGAGTATATAAGTATATCATCGATAAAATTATAAACACACTTTCCTATTAAAGGAAATAGGATTCTATTCATTTCTCTTTGAAAGGTTGCAGGAGCGTTGGTTAGACCAAATGGCATAACTTTAAATTGGTAGTTACCAAACTTAGTGGTGAAAGTTGTTATACCAATACTTTCTTCCTCCATTAAAATTTGGTGATATCCAGAGTATAAGTCAATGGTAGTGAAGATAGTTGCACCATTGAGACTATCAAAAATTTCATCAATGTATGGTATAGAATAAGAATCCTTTATAGTAGAATCATTAACCTTCCTATAATCTACACACATACGCCATTTCCCATTAGGCTTTGGTACTAGAACAATAGGCGAAGACCATTCAGAATTTGAAGGCTCAATTACCTTTTTATTAATTAACTTAGTTAATTCTTCCTTTAAAATATCTGTCTTTAATTTTGCTAGCCGATATGCTCTTTGTTTTATAGGTTTGGTACCAGCTTTTAGATTTATTTTGTGTGGTGAAAGCAATGATGGTGTTAATTCCTCGGACGACGTAGCAACAATTTCTATATTGTCCTCTAATAGGTGTATTATATCAGTTCTATATTTTTCATTTAGAGTATTCATAAATATTGTATTATGTATATATTCCATAGGTGGTAATCCTTCTAATTTCTTTAATTCCCCACCAGCATATTTTTCCTTACTATTATCCTCAAGTAATTTGTTAACACTACAAATATATTTTTCGTCAATTGCAGAATTATTTATTGGTGTAATAGAGCTGATAGTACCATTCATGTTTACATAAGCAATTATTTAAGGGATTAATAAATAATCTATTATCAATTATAGTTTTTAAATTAATTAGCATGTCATAAAATGGTTCCTCTTTTTCTACAATTCGGAAATCAATTAACAATGAAAGCTCATTAATTTTCACAGGTATCCTAACGACTATTCCTTCAGAGTATTCATCGTCTCTAGTGGCAAGCATTATTCTACCACAACTATGACCAACAACGGTATATTGGTATGGTAGAGAATTATAATATTTTTGTGACATAATATTTAAATTACTACATGTATCAATAAGTAATTTTCCAGGTACACCATCAACAGAGGCATCTACCATTGCAATATCCTCCTCTGTTATTTCTGTACTTTTACTTTTATAGTTATGATCAACATTATTAACTAATGTTGTAGTAGCAACTACATTATTAATAGCGCCAACAACATTAGTGGTGGCTTTTTCTAGTTTTAAACCATGGGAAACTTGACTTCTTATTTTAGGCGCAGCATTCCAAAGCTGTCCAAAAGTAATATTACACTTGGTATTGCTTAAATCATCCCATACATCATATTCCTTATAATTAGAAAGCATTTTAATAATTCGATTTACCCGAGGTATTTTCATACTATTATTATTATCATTATTATTATTATTATTATTAATACCATCTGTATTAATTAATTTATTTAATATATTTTTATTATTCGTTACATGATTATTATCGATAATAGTTTCATTATTATTAATATTAATAGTATTATTATTATTAATATCATTTACGACTGGGGTTTTTCTAATAGTTCCGTTGTTACTATTATTAGGATTACTAGTATTATTATTATTATTTTTGTCTTTTTTTCTTTCTCTAGTTTGGTTAATTTCCCTTGGAGCTTCTACATTATCAACTTTTGAAGTTATTTCCTCTTTATTAGTAATTAAGCTTACATTAGACTGACTGGATGATGCAGTTTCGAATTCTTTAGAATTAGTACTAGATTTCAAAAATCTTTCTTTATCACGTATTGCTTTTTCAATTTTCTTTTCTTTATTGATATTTGGTTGCATAATTATTGATGTTTGCAACTGTTTCTTATGAGGTATCACCTCTTCAGTTTCCAATTCTCTTTCTTTTCTTTTTCTTAATGCAGGAGTGTTTATAGGTCGTGGATTATCACGTAGGCTTTTATGAATTTTCCTTCCTTTTCCATTATCTAACTCAACATCACTTTCATCAAGTTTTCTTTTTGCCGCACCGACAAAATATTCTCCTACCTGATCATGACTTTTGATAGTATAATCCACTCTGTAGTCTTTACTTTCTGCATCAGAAGAATTGGAAGTATATTTTAATGAAGCTATTTTTTTGATGGGAGTGCTTCCTCTCCCTTCTACTGGTTTAAAGGTCCTTTGAAAAAAATCTGTTTCTTATTTTCTTCTATAATGGCTTGTAGTTTGGGACAATGTTGTTGATAATGTCCAGGTTCCTTACAGAAGAAACAGGTTTTGACGGTAGAGTTTCTTGGTCCACGTGTAAGGTTCTCCCTTTCACTTTCATCAGAAACCTTTCTATTGTCCCTGTTTTCATAAGTATTTCTTGGTGGTGAACTACGACTCTTATTATAATTATTATTATTATTGTTGGAAACATTTCTATTAGGACTTGGTACACGATGTAACCTCACAGCAAGTCTATCCACTTTTTCTGCAATTTCATAAGACTTTGAAAGTGGTATATCATCAATTAAAGTTACTCTTTTCCAGGCCTCAATATTATTCTCAAGTGCATCAGCATAGTCCAAGATACTGATTTGTTTTTTGTGAGTTTTATCTAATTTTAAATATAATGTCCGATATCTTTTATTAAAATCCCTTACTTTTTCATTTCTACCAATTTTAAGAGCACGCAATTCCCTTAATAAGGTATTCTGATCTTCCTTTGCCCCATAGAATACTTCAAGAGCGTTGACGATCTCGACAAAAGAAGGATAACGGTTAGTTCTAACACTATCATTACTAGAACTACTTGAACTAGTAGAGCTACTGGTGATAGATCCTGACATCTCACCAGTATCAGTGGAACCATTCAATTCTACATCTTCTTCTGCTGTAGTAGCAGGTAGTTCTAATTCTTGGATAATTTGTCTTGGTTCACCAGTAGACGTTAATAGGCAAGCAACAAAAATAGTTTTTGGATCAGTGATATTTTGTAATTGGATCCATAACTCAATTTCAGAAGCCCAAGATTTTATATCCAAATGGTCCTTGTTTAATTTATCAACATATTTTAGTTCCTTTTTAAGATCTTTAAATGAAGGAACATTAGTAGTATCATTAGTAACTGAAGCCATATTTCTTGAGTAGAAATTATACAGTAATATAGGTAAAATATTCAAAATAAAAATAATAATATTTTTTTTTTTTTTTTTTTATGTGTGTGTGAGTATGTTATAGATATATATAATATAGTATTAGAATTTATAAGTTTACAAACACTTCAGAGATTAGAAAAAATAAGTAAAATTTTTTTTTTTTTTTTTTTTTTTTTTTTTTTTTTTTTTTTTTGTTTGTTTGTTTTTTTTGTTTTTTTTTTTTGTTTTTGTTTTTTTTTTGTTTTGTTTTATTTTGATATCCAAGATTAAAATATTTTATAATTATTGTTTATTAAATTATATCTTTATAGTTATTTATATGAGGTTCGAAATACACTTCGACCACCTACAAGAAATATATTTTTAGGTTCGAATAACACTCGACCACCTAAGGAAATTTTATATTATTGGTTCGAATACCTTTCGATCACCAATAGAAGATATAATTATATTAAGGTTATAAGCTCGAATGACACTTCGACCACTTATAATGATAATTATTTGGTTCAAGATACACCTCGACAACCAAATCAAACAGGTAGTAAAAAAAAAAATATAGTAGTCTTTCTTCTTTGACTCAATTTCACTTAACCACAGAGTAAGAACAGTGAACAAAAATTTTTTTTTTTTTTTTTTTTTTTTTTTGGAATTCAGTACACTAGAATTTCTTATATATAGCACGGAATAAATTAATTGCTAAATTAAAAAAAATTAATATGGAAAATTTATAAATATTTCTTATATATATATTATTAGCTTTATATTATTTTCGGATACGCAGATTCTTTACAGGGCCGTTCGACCTCCACTATTGAACCGTCAGAATAGTGAATATAACAGAGTAGTGTGTGCCTGTACGAACGCGGGACCTTACCACTTTTTCTATTCTGTTATCACTTGTATCACTAAACTTTATTCAATAATGCTCTACTACCTCCCTATGTGTAAAGCAATCCTTCTCCTATTCTCTAATATAAACGTTTAATTTTTATATCTATATATATCAACAATCTTGGTATCAATATATAGATACTATATATATGTATATATTTATAAATTTGAATTTATAATTTCAATTATAATATAATTTAGTCGATAATATAAATACGAATTACTACATATACTTAATTGTAACAAAGCCTTAAGCTAAGGAGTTTTTCATCCAACAGCCGCCGATTACAATAAGTTATAAATTGTATAAAAGTATTCTTATATTAATGAATAAATGTATAATATAATTAAATTATTATTCTTACTAATTAGTACTTGACAGGAATAAATATTTCAAAGTTTTATATCACACTGTTTCTCTTGCACAAACAGAAATATAACAACTTTGTTGTATGAAATTATTTATCCAACTAATATAGTAAGGACGTAGGTGCTACTTTAAATTATTAATATTTATTTATGTATATATTATATTTCTATATTATTGTAACAAATCTTAATGTTACTTAAGATTGTTATAAGGTTTTTTACACAAAAGGTTCTCGACACTAAAGTAATTCAAAATATGTTTTATTAAAATAAGTTTTTTTATTAGTAAAAAATGTAAATTATTATTTTATTAATTAATCATTGTAATATTTTAAATTACTTTAAAATTAATTAATAAAAGCGCAAGTAAAAATATTTTATTATGAAATTTTACACCTATTTATAGTTTTTCAGGAAAATTAATTATTTTAAGTTATCGGTTGTTATTAGTAATTATTAGAAATAAAAGAAAATTAAAGAAAATTAAAGAAAACAAGTTTTCTTTCTAGAAAATGAATCTTAGATAAAAAATGATAAAAAATATTAATAAAATAGATTTTTCTAGTTTTATCGGTTCAATTGTTTAACCGATAAACACTAGTAATTTCTTTAATATTCCAGTTATAATAAATAAAAGTTATTAAAATTTGGAAAGAGTTGGTGTCGAACCCTAAGGGTTCAGCCCGATGGTTATGGTAACTTACCATTGAACCATAGTTACTAATTTACTAGTTATGAGTTTCGTTACATGGTCCTCCTCTAGGATTCGGATACCAGACGAATCTCAAAGCTAGGCTAAACTATACTAAGAAAATTTTATTTAATTATTTTAATATATAAATTATTTTAATAGTTATTTGGTGTAAAATTTCAATACATGATAAACATAAAAATACATTATTAATAATAAGGTTACATGAATTTAAATAATATTTATATTAATAAGTAAAAATAATAAAGATTATTGATATTGATATTAATAGAAATAAATTTGATATTAATAAATATAAATTTTTGTATAATTAATATTATAGATTCATTTTCTAAATATAAGTTTATTTGTTTGATTTATTAAATTTTTTGAGTATTTCTGGACAGTTGAGGTTTTCTTCCGGTTCCCAAGATGCTTCAGATAAAGGATATCCTTTCCACTTGATAAGATATTGAATCTTTCCATAATGTTTTCTTTTATCAAGTATTTCTTCTACTTCATATTCTTCTTCATCATTAACTATAATTGGAGGTGGAGGCTCCTTTTTTCTTTTAAAATTGTCTTTGTAGTATGGCTCAAGTTCTGATACATGGATAATTGGGTGTATTCTTATATTTTTTGGAAAATCAATTTTGTATGTTACTGGAGAGACTTTTTCAATTATTTTATAAGGTCCTAGCTTTCTTGGTTTTAATTTTTTATTTTTATTTCTTAATATGAATGAACTGTTTATCCAAACTTTGTCGTTTACTTTGAATTCAGGTGCTTTAATTCTGTGTTGGTTGGCGAATTTTTCTTGTTTATTTCTTGCTTGTTTTAAATTTTCTTTTAATTGTTTGAAAAGTTTCGCTAAGTTTGTTGTAAATTCTTCAGCACGCGGAACATCAATAGAACTTGGCACAGCTGGTGAGAAGCGAGGGTTGTAACCATAATTTGCGTAGAAAGGTGATTTATTTAATGATTCTTGAATAGAATTGTTGTAGCAGAATTCAGCAAGGAATAGATAATTATGCCAATTTGAACCTTTAAAATTAGAGTAACATCTGAGAAATTGTTCTACAACGGAGTTCACCCTCTCCGTTAAACCGTTAGTTTGATGGTGAAAGGGAGAAGAAAGTTTCATTGAGATATTGAGAGTTTTGCAAATAGAAGTCCAGAATTTAGAAGTGAATTGAGTACCTCTATCGGAAAGAATTTCATTTGGCAATCCATGAAGTCTGAAAATATGAGTCATGAATGCCTTAGCAGTATCTTCAGAAGAAGGAACGTTAGGAAATGGGATGAAGTGACCCATTTTTGTGAATCGAGAACAACAAAAATACAAGTATATCCATTAGATGAAGGGAGATCAGTGATGAAATCCATGGAAAGCGAAGTCCAAGGTCGGTCAGGAATTTCTAGTGGGTTCAGAAATCCATAAGGTTTGTGTCTAGAATCCTTTGAACGACAACAGATTTCACAAGATTTAATATAGTCTTTAATATCTTTTTGCATAGATGACCACCAAAAGTCACGATTGATTAAGGAGAAAGTTTTCTTGAAACCAAAATGACCAGCAGATAGGGAGTCATGACAGATATTTAATACTGAAGAACGACAGTTAAGGGGAACATAAATTTTTCCATCAAAGAGTAAGAAGTTGTTGCTTAAAGAAAATTTAATAGATTCTGGGAAGTCTTCTTTAGAGTTGAGTTTTTTGCAGATTTCATTATAATATTTATCTTTCTTGTATTCATGGAGTATTTGATCATTTAAAGAAGCAATGGAAGTGGTAGCGCAAAAATTTTCAGGTTTTAAGACGTTGAAAGGAATGTCAGAGGACAGTTCTTCTTCATTTGATGCATAATCAGGTCTTCGAGAAAGTGCATCAGGTTTACCATTAGCAGATCCTGCACGATAAGTGATTTTGAAGTTAAATTCTGATAAGAAAAGAGCCCAACGAACAAGTCTTTGTGACATTTTCTCGGGTTTCTTTTGGTATAAAAGGTTACGATGGTCAGAGAAAATAGTGAATGGGATTGAAGTTCCTTTTAAGAGATGTCTCCATTGTTCTAAAGCTTCAACGATTGCTAAAAGTTCTTTATCATAAATTGGGTAGTTTTTCTCAGCAGCAGTAAGAGATCTTGAGAAGAATGCAATAGGATGAATTTTATTGTCCTTTTGAGAAGCTTGGGAAAGTATAGCGCCAATAGCAAAATTACTACTATCTGTTTCGACAAGAAAGGGTAAATCACGGTTTGGGTATGCGAGTACAGAATCAGAAGAAAATTTGGATTTTAAATCGTCAAATGCTTTTTGAGTTTCAGATGTCCAAACGAATTTCTCATTTTTCTTCAAAAGTGAATGAAGTGGATGTGTTAAAGCTGCAAATCCTGGAATAAAACGTCTGTAATAGTTGGCAAGTCCTAAGAAGGATTGGAGTTGTTTTATATCAGTGGGAACAGGCCATTCAAGAATAGAGGAAACTTTTTTAGGGTCCATAAGGATACCATCAGAGGAAATTCTATGTCCAAGGAAATCCAAATAGGGAATGCAAAATTCGCATTTCTCGAATTTAGCGTACAAACCGGCTTTTCTGAGTTTTGAAAGAACTTTAATAAGATGTTCATAGTGTGTTTCTAAGTCAGGAGAGAAAATTATAATATCATCAATGTAACAAAAGACAAATTTTCCGAGAAAGTCTTCGAGAACGTCATTGATAAAGTGTTGGAATACGGCAGGAGCATTCTTCAGACCGAAAGGCATAACTAAGTATTCAAAATGACCATATTTGCAGTTAAAAGCTGTTTTGTACTCATCTCCTTCTTTTATTCTGACAAGATTATAGGCAGATCGAAGATCGAGTTTTGAAAAGACTTTTCCTTTGGCAAGGTGTTCGAGCATGTCATTGATTAATGGCAAAGGGTAAGAATCGCGAATTGTAATATCGTTCAAATGTCGGTAGTCAACAACCATCCTTAATTCACCATTCTTTTTAAGTACAAAGAAAACGGGTGCACCAGCAGGGGATTTTGATTTTCTTATGAATCCTTTTGCTAACATTTCATCTATATATTCTTTAAGTGTAGTAGATTCTTTTTCTGTTAAAGGGTAAATAGGTCCATAGAAAAGAACAGTATTAGGCATAAGTTTTATTTCACAATCATAAGGTCTATGGGGAGGTAATTCATTCGCATATATTTCGCTAAAGACATCCTTAAATGGAAGTAATTTCTTTGGTAACGATTTATTTATTTTATTACTTTCTTTATCTTCTTCTTTTTTATCATTCTTTTTAATAGTATTTAAAGGAACATAAGTAGTGAAGGCGCTGGGAAGAACAAGACAATTGGAAATACAATAGTTGGATTTGAAAGAGAGTTCTTTTGAGGCAAAGTCTATAGTGGGATTATGAGTTTCTAGCCAGTCAATGCCTAAAATAGCACAATACGAAGGAAGGTCAACAACATAGAAACTTGTTTTACATATGTGGTTTTTATATTTTAAGGATATTGGTGCAGTTTTACCTATGATTGACTGAATACCGCCGATTCCAGATACGTTAGGGAGATTACATTCACTAGAGTAAGGAATATTGTTTTCTTTTGCGAAGTATACATCTATTAAATTAAGTTGAGAGCCGCAGTCCAGAAGAATTTTAGTTTTTGTAGAAATATTGGAAACATTAAGAGAGAATTCAAAAATTGGTAGCTTTACATCGGGTTGATCAGAAATTCTTATTCTTGGAATGGTTTTAGGTTCAAGATTAGTGATATGAGAACTGCTTGAAGAGGCTTTATTTCTGTTTACTAGTGGGCAATGGTCAAGGGAATGGTTAGCTGATCCACAATAGGCACAAAGATGTTCTTTTCTTCTTCTTTCCTTTTCTTCATTAGACAAAGGACCTCGGGTATTGAATTTGAAAGGCTTTTTCCCTTTATTTTGTCTTCTATTATTATTGTTTCTGTTATTATTTCTGTTATCATTATTATTATTATTATTTGATCTGTTTTGTGGATTAGAAAATTGTCTATGCGCAGCAATACGACTATCTGGTCTAGAGGCAATAGTTTGTAATGCGAAAAGAGATCTTGGTCCTGGAAACATTTCATATATTTTGGTAGCAATTTGATCGTTAAGTCCATTGAGGAAAGCATCCATTTTAGCTTCTTCATTCCACGAAGATTCGTCAGAATATCTATTGAATTCGAGAATATAGTTTGTTATTTCACCGATGCGTCTTTGTTTAATTGTCTTCAATTTCTGGTTAGCAATGAAAGTCGAATCGTAGCTCCCAAAAGTAGCCTTAAATCTTGAGGTGAATTGTTGATAGTTATTTAAACATGGATCGTTATTTTCAATTAAAGTAGCAGCCCAGTTCATTGCAGAGCCGTAGAGTCTAGAAATGATATACGCAACCTTTATTGGATCATTATTAAATCGTTCGGGATCAAGCATGAATATTAGATTCATTTTTGCTAAAAATCCTTTAAAGTAACGACGATCTCCAGCGAATCCATCTTTATTGGTAGCACTGGCATTTAAAAAGGTATCTTCTTCCATTTTCTTGCTTTTTCAAAATAGATTTATTTGATAATTTAATTATTGAAGAACTTTTATTTAAGGTAAATACAATTTAAATTTCGCTTTTAATGCCTTACAACTAAAAAAAAAAAACCGGCAAAAGCTACTAACTAGAGGTATATACTAGACCTCAAAATAAAATTAAAAACTATATATTTTAATGTCGCTTTACCTTCACGACCAACCTATAGCCTTCGGTGACTATAGTTCCTTATTCGCCAGAGCTTATTCGAATAGAGCAACCACCGAACTGTTGAAGTTGGTTGGTAGGATGTAGTTCTCTTTTAATCCACACTCTCTTTACACTCTAGGGTTTTGAAGCCCGTTTATATTCAAATAATTAACGACTATAGTTTCTAACCTACTGAAACTAGTTAATATACGCCGAAACTCTGTTTATGAGCTCTAACCGCTCCTAGTATATTTATCGTATTACCTTAAAAAAGATGGACACGAAAACTTATTAAAAATTAAAAATTCTTTTTCTTTTTTTTTTGTGTTGCTGTTCTTTCAGTGAATTTTAACTGAAAGAGCTGAGATGTAGGACTTACGTCTGAGCCTACCAGCGAGGGCCAACACAAAATTAAGGAATTAAATAAAAAGAATAAAAGAGAATAAGGATTGTCTATACAGATTCTCCTTATTAGTAAATTTTATTAAAAAATTTTTTTTTTTTTTTTTTTTTTTAAAAAAAAAATTATTTAGCTAATTATTAATATATGTATTTAGTTTTAAGTATTAATTTATCTTAAAATATATTATATTCTTTCACTTAGATTATAGTTAAATTTTATCTAAAATTATGTATATGTCCACTTAATTTTCTTTCAGAATTTATCTAATAAATAGTATATTTGTTCAATTAGTTTTACTATAAATTTATCTAATAAATAATATATTTGTTCAATTAATTTTACTATAAAATTTATCTAGTAAATCGTATATTTGTTCAATTAATTTTACTATAAATTTATCTAATAAATAGTATATTAGTTCAATTAATTTTATTATAATATTTATCTAAGATACTATATATTCATTCACCTAAATATATTATAGAATATAGGGTTAGGGTTATATATTCATTTAATAATAAAATTTTTTTTTTTTTTTTTTTTTTTTTTTTTTATTAAAATCCAAAAGGTATAGGTAGAGTTTCAAAGAGGAATCCAAAGGTAGATAGAATTTAATTTGAAAGTATGTTTATAATAAAGAGTAAGCGAAGAATCTAAGGAAAAATTGGGCAAGAATTTGAGTAAAGAAGGAATGCAAAAGAGAGGTAGATAACCTATAAAAAGAAATAATCCAAAAGATACTAGATTCAAGAATAGAATTTTTTAAGGAAGTATTCCACAGAAAAAATATTGTTTTAGTGATAATATAATTATTAGCGGTAGCCCAAGAGTTGTTTAAAGTTTTAAAAGAGTAGATTCCAAAATAGTAGATTCCAAAAGAGTAGATTCCAAAAGAGTAGATTTGTCTCGAGAAGGTTTCGTGTTTTTTGTCAAAGGGTGCTTTTATTGTAACAAATCTTAATGTTACTTAAGATTGTTATAAGGTTTTTTACACAAAAGGTTCTCGACACTAAAGTAATTCAAAATATGTTTTATTAAAATAAGTTTTTTTATTAGTAAAAAATGTAAATTATTATTTTATTAATTAATCATTGTAATATTTTAAATTACTTTAAAATTAATTAATAAAAGCACAGGTAAAAATATTTTATTATGAAATTTTACACCTATTTATAGTTTTTCAGGAAAATTAATTATTTTAAGTTATCGGTTGTTATTAGTAATTATTAGAAATAAAAGAAAATTAAAGAAAATTAAAGAAAACAAGTTTTCTTTCTAGAAAATGAATCTTAGATAAAAAATGATAAAAAATATTAATAAAATAGATTTTTCTAGTTTTATCGGTTCAATTGTTTAACCGATAAACACTATTAATTTCTTTAATATTCTAGTTATAATAAATATAAAGTTATTAAAATTTGAAAAGAGTTGTTGTCGAACCCTAAGGGTTCAGCCCGATGGTTATGATAACTTACCATTGAACCATAGTTACTAATTTACTAGTTTGTTGTAAGAATCTATAATTATTTTTAACAAAATAATTATATTTTCTTAGTTAGGTTATAATTAATATAACTTTTATTTAACTCATATTTCATTTATACAATTAATTATAATTAATAATTTATTTAATTATATATTAAAATTTTATTTAGTTTAATATTAAAAATTTATTTAATTAAATAATTTTTATACATTTAAAATAATATTAAATTTATTTAATTATTCACTTAATTATTAGTTTTAGTTTTCTCTCACTTATTAAATCATAAACTAAAACACTATTCTGTATTTTATCATGTATTCTGTATTCTATCATGTATTCTGTATTGTATTAATCATGTATTTTATTATTAATGTATTTTTTTATATTTTTTATGTAAAGTTCTATAAAATAGAACTAAATAGATTAAATTTTAAATTTTATGATCGAAATAATTTTCATTATTTTATTCTTTTATTTTCGATCATTATATTAGATTAAGTAATCGGTTAATTAAGGTTTTTCCAATTACTTCTTAAAAGTAATCGGTTTTACTTAATTAACGCGATGATCGATATGGATAGAATATCGATCAAAAAACTTATCTAGGTTTTTCTTCTAGTCTTTTCCTAGATAAGAGATTTGTTAAGATTAGAACCCCTTTTGATTTTAACCTTATTTTGACAAAAAAATATAAATAAGGCTCTTGAGTTCTCTTTGAGAAATCAAGAGTTATTATTATAACAATTATAATATAATAATAATGACAATAAGTTTTAACATTTAAAATTTTTAATAAATAATTAAACAAATTATTTTAATAAAACAAATTTTATAATTAAAACTTTTCCTTATCAATTTTAGTGTTTCGTCTATTGTAATTCGTTATAATAAACTCGATAATTAGAAAGAACCATAGGTAAGTATGATTCTTTTCTAAACCTTTAATATTAGCAGTTAGAGCTAATATTGTTGAAATTATAACTGAATTGAAATCTCAATTTCAGTTATTTACATTTCAATAATTAAAAATATTATTTATTTAATTATAAATAATATATATATTTAAATAATTAATAATTAATATAAATTCTTGTTTAATATTTAAAGGGTTATCTTAGGCCTAATAATCCTGAGAATATTAATAAATAAGGTTTATATTAATAATTAATTTCAATGATACATTTGACGTCACGTGTATTTTATTTATATTATGTTTTTATATATGTTTACAACATATCTATATTAAATTCAATTATTCAAATTAATTATATAATTAAATTTATCCTTATATTTTATTATTATTTATATTATTATTATCTTATAATTAAATATTATTATTATGTAAATTACAAAGTATAAAAGAAAGATGTAAAAATCTATCTTTTATGTTCTTTGTAAGGTTATTGTAAAATTACCTTAATAGTAATATATTATAGATATTTTATTATTAAATAAAATCAATAAATTTAAAATCAAATTAATTTGATAATTCTAATTATCAAAGTTTATTATAAATAAATTTTTATTAAACTAAACATTTAAATATTTATTATTATTATTATATATCTATATAGTATATTACTATATAGACATATCGACTTAGTGAATATTTTTATTAAAACATATTATTTTATTTAAATTTAAATTATAAATTATATCAAAATCTTAACAAATATTTGTCAAAGTTTTTAGATAATTTGGTCTTAACGATTAGGTCAAGATGCCAAATTATAGTAATTAATTAATAACTTAATTTTACTCTTATTTAAAACATATTGTTATTAGTAAATTTTATAATTAAGTTTTTTATTTAAAATATAAATTTTATTTAATCTTAATAATATTTTATTACATTATTATTTTATATAATTATTACTATAATTTAAATTACAATAATCCTACAAAGGATTAATCAAAAGAATTTAAACATGTATTTATATAAAATAATTAATTATTAAAATATTAATCATTAATATGAATATGTAAATAATATTAATATAAGTTTGATATTGATAATATAAAGTTAGATAATAATATAAATATTTAATATAAATAAAATATAAGAATCAAATATTGCTAAATATTATATTTTATAATTAAAATATAATATGTAGAAATTAATTTAATATGACAATCACGTGTTTACATTATTTAATATATATTAAATTCAATATATTAATAATATTTAGTAATTAGTTGGCCTAGACTAATTCCTAAATATATTAATAAAGTTAATTTAATAATAATTATTATATTATTATTATTTATTAATATTGAAATTCAAATAACTGAATTATCGAAATTGAAATTGAATTGAAATTCAGTTATTATCTTAACAATATTAATGATTAATAATTTAATTATAATTTTTTAATTAAATTATTACAAAAATTGTTAAGGTTTTAGAGAATTAAATAAAAATAAAGTAAGAAACACAAATTTTATTTATTTATTTATTATTTTTATTTATAAATTTATTTGATGATTTTTTAAAAATTGGTAGCAAAATTTACAACTATTTATACTTTTTTTCAAGGCATAAAAGTTGTTCTTGCCACTAAATTACATTTTATTTATTTTTTTTTTTTTTTTTATAAAAACTATTAAATTTAAATTGAATTTTATAATCAATTATATAAAATTTAATTATAACAATATAAATAAAATACATTTATAATATTAATAAAACATTTTTTTTTTTTTTTTTTTTTTTTTTTTTTTTTTTTTTTTTTAAAAATATCTAAAATATTACTAATAAGAATTTATTTAATTGGCTATAATTTTTATTACAATCTGTTAAAATATTCAAATAAAAATAAAAATACTATTCTAATATAAAGGTTTTTAATAAAATAAAATATTTTTTCAATATAAAATAAAACATTTCGATATAAAATTTTATAATAAAAGTTAAAATATAATATATAAATTTTTAATCATCAATATATAAAAATATTATTAATACAAATTTTCATTATTAATATAAAAATAAAAAAAATAAGATTTATTATTAATATTGCTAATATAAGTTTTAAATATATAAAAATATTACTATTAATATAAGATTTAATATAAAAATATAAAGTTTAATATAATTTTTGATTTAATTTTTGATCTTTGGATTTAAAAATTTATTAAAGTACAAAAATAATAATGTACACATAATGTATTAGAAATAAATCGTAGATTTAATTAAGAATGCATTATTTAGTACATTCTTATCAAGATGCCCCGACGAAGACTCAAGCTTCTCTGTAAGCGGAGTTAAACTTTACTAAATTTTTAAAGTGAACATTCCTATCGAGTTGCTTTCCAGTCTTCTGATCGATTAGGGTCGCCGTGTTGAATTGAATTTTTAAAATTTTAAATGGTCCATTGTAATATGGTTCTAGCTTAGTGCGGCTAAAGTTTCTAACAAGAACAAGATCACCAGCCTTTAATTCTTTTCCTTTTTTCATACTTATTTGTTCTTCTCGTCTTGTTGCCCAATACTTGTTAGCATTCTTCACATTTTCGCATGCTTCTCTAGTCCATTGATAATGACGAACAAATTTTTCCATTAAAATTTCATCATACGATTTACCTGCATTTTCAATTGTTCTTATGGCTATATCATAAGGCTGTTGGTCTTCTCTTCCATATACTAATTCAAAACTAGAATGTCCAGTAGCTGTATTTTTGGTAGTTCGAAGTGCCCATAAAGCAGAAGGTAAAACTTCATTCCAATCTTGATTTTTCCTTCCTAATAAACGGAGTAATTTTCCAATTTCTTTATTTCGATTTTCAGTAAGGCCATTTGATTCAGGGTGGTAAGTAGCTACAAATTTAACATATACATCATAAAGATCAAGAAAGATTTTAGTCATATCAGAAGTGAATTGGACTCCATTATCAGTAGTAATAACTTGAGGCACACCATGTCTTGCAAAAACGTTTATTAAAAATTTAATTATATCAGAGGAAGTTATGTTTTCAGTGGGTTCGGCTTCAACCCATTTGGTAAAGTAATCAACAGTTACTATAATATATTGATTATTATTTCTTGTTTTTGGTAACGGTCCTATAATATCTAATCCTAAATGCACAAAGGGACCCTCCACTTTAGTTGGATGGTTTTCGGTTGGTTCTGGATATGGTTGAGGACGATTTAACTGGCATTTTTCACAATTACTAACAATTCTTTTGATATCTTTAATCATATGATTCCAATAAAAGTTTTTCTTAAGTCTTTGATATGTTTTGTAATATCCTTCGTGGCCAATATTATGAGCTTCTAAAATTAATTTAAATTTTTCATTTTCATCCGTTATTAATTTTCTATAATTTCCATTGTCGATAAAGTAATCTTCACCATCAATAACAGTAAACTTTTCATTAATAAATTCCTTTATAACTTTAGATAATAATTCTTCATTATTTCCATTAGTAATTTTTGTTAATAATATCTTTCTCTCTTCCTTACTTTTCATTCTTGAAAGAGCATCAGCTAACACATTCTTTTTGCCTGATTCATATTTTATATTAATTCCAAGCATACTAGCGGTTAGACACCATCTTGTTTGCCTTGCATTCAAAGGTTCTTTATTCTTAAATAAACCAACTAATGGTTTATGATCTGTGTAAATAGTTGTAGGTAATGGATTTCCTTCAATATAAGATTTAAATTTAGTCATACAGTAAAACAAAGCGGTTCCTTCCAAATCTGTGATACCATAATTCTTTTCAGCTTTCTTCAAACTTCTACTTATAAAATGTATTGGATGCTCCTTACCGGTTTCTTCTTCTTTTTGTAAAAGAACTCCACCAATTCCATTATACGAAGCATCAGTTCTAATGATAAAAGGTTTGTCAAATGACGGAAATTTTAGAATAGGTGCATTGATTAATTTTTCTTTTAGGAGTTCAAAGCTTTCTTGTTGTTCTTTATTCCATTCATATTTAGTATTCTTTTTCAATAATTTACATAAAGGTGAGGTAATTTGAGCATATTTAGGAATAAAGTCACGATAATATCCTATTGCTCCTAGAAATGATCTTAATTCATGAATTGATGAAGGGGCTTCCCACTTCTTAATAGCTGTTATTTTGCTTTCCATGGGGCTTAATCCTTTAGTAGTAAGTTTGTGACCTAATACATCAACTTCAGTTTGAAGAAAATGGCACTTTTCAATATTAATTTTTAACTTGTTTTCTTTAAATACTTCTAATACTTGTTTAATATGAATTAAATGTTCTTCGATACTTTTTGAATAGATCAAAACATCATCAATAAATACGTAAACAAATTCACCAATAAAAGGGAATAAAATTTTATTCATTTCTCTTTGGAAGGTTGAGGGAGCTCCAGTAAGTCCAAAAGGCATAACCTTAAATTGATAATTTCCAAACTTAGTAGTGAAAGTGGTTACTTCAACGCTTTCTTCATCCATTAAGATTTGGTGAAAACCAGAAAATAAATCAAGAGTTGTAAATATTTTAGCTCCTCCGAGACTATCAAAAATTTCATCTATATATGGAACTGAATAAGAATCTTTTTCTGTCATATCATTGACTTTTCGGTAGTCAATGCACAAGCGCCACTTTCCATTGTGTTTTAGAATAAGTACTACTGGAGATGACCATTCTGAACAGGATGGTTCTATCAATCCTTTCTTAATAAGCTTTGTAAGTTCTTCTTTTAAGATATCTGATTTTAATTTAGTTAACCTATAACTTCTTAATTTTACTGGCTTTGAATTTGCTTTTAAACGGATCTTATGTGGTGAAAGTTTAGAAGGAGTTAGTTCTTCTGTTGAAGTGGCAACTATGTCAATCATTTCTTTGAGAATTTTAATAATTTGTTCTTTATAATCTTTATTTAAGGTACTTAAAAATTCATCACTCTCAATAAATTCCATTGGAGTTAATTCCTTTATAATTTCCTTTTCATTATTCGTTTCTTTAACTTTTCTAATAGTACAAATTATACTTTCTTCATCATAATATTGATTATTTATTTTAGCTATTTCTTCGTATTCACTTTCTGACAAAAGTTTACATAAACTGTTTAAGGTCGGATGAATAAATAAACAATGATCGATTTGAGTTTTAAAGTTTATTAACATATCATAAAATGAGTCTTCTTTCTTAATAATTCTAAAGTCCGCATTAAATTCATAATTATTAATTTTTACTGGTAATCGAACAATAATTCCTTCCGAGTATTCTTCATCTTGTGTTGCTAGTTGGATTCTTCCACGACTTTTTCCAACTGTTTCATATTCACCAGGTAATTTATCAAAATACTGCTTAGTAACGATGCTTAGGTTACTACAAGAATCAATTAAAAGTTTTCCTAGTACTCCGTCAACACTTGCATCAATCATTGCTAAGTCTTCTTCGGCTACTTCATTACTTTTACTTATGTAGCTATGATCATAGTTATTCACTAATAAAGTTCGTGCTATTACATTGTCTACAGTTCCAATTATTTTAGATTTTTCTAACTTTAAACCTTGAGTTAATTGTGAACGAATTTTCGGACATGCATTCAAGAGTTGACCTATCGTAATACTGGATTTAAGATTATTTAAATCATCCATAATATTGTAAGGTTCTTTATTATTCATCATTTTGATATTCCTTTTTACTAACTGAGTATTTCCATTATTAGTTTCTTTAGTTTTTGTTGAAATTAATTTTTCCAAAGTATTAGTTTTATTTTGTTGATTATCTTTATTCATTTCTATATCTTCTATTTCATTATCGATTACAAGTATATCTTCAGATTCAACTTTTTTCTTTCCTTTTGATGAATAATTGTTGTTTTCTTCTTTACTTTCTCTTACTCTTGTTATATTTCTTAATTCCTTTTCTTTTTGTTTTTCTTTGTTAATATTTGGTTGAGTTAAAATTGAAGGAAGTATTTGATTTTTATAAACTTTATTTGGTTTATTATGTAGCTCATTTTCTTTCTTCTTTCTTAAAGCAGGAGTTGCGAAAGGACGTGGATTATCTTTTAAACTTTTATGTACTTTCTTGGAATTATTTTCTTCTTTTTCGCTGTTATTATCATTCATTTTTCTTTTTATAGCATTTATAATGATATTATCCTCACTTTCAGTTGTGTCACTAAAATCAGATTCTTCAGATTCTTCATTAAAGGAATTATTATCAATTGGAGTATTCTTAGTAAAAGTATTATTTTGTAAATTATTTAATGAAGCTATTGTTTTGTCATTGGGAGTGCTTCTGCTCCCATTTAGAAGTTTAAAGACTTTTTGGAATATATTTCTTTTTTATTTTTTTCCATAATCTTATTTAATTGAGGGCAATAGTATGAGTAATGACCTTCTTCCTTACAGAAGAAGCAAGTTTTAACAGATAAATTTCTCATTTTCTGGGTTGATTCTTCTATAATATCTTGAGGTTTCAGTTTATTATTTGTTTGACTTGTTTGGAAAGTTTCGTTTCTTCTTTTAGGATAAAGTCTTGAAGTAGTACTGTTTTGATTATTTTGATTATGCTGGGAATTATTAACATTATAGATATTAATATTATTGTTCCTTACAGAAAGTCTATCTACTTTCTCGGCAATTTTGAAAGCTTTCTCCATACTTATATCATCTTTAAGGGATAATTTCTTCCAGGCTTCATAATTATTTTGAATAGAATCAATATAATCTAGTACACCAATGCGCTTTCTTCTCTTTTTATCAAGTTTAGTGTACAAAGTTCTATATCTTACATTAAAGTCTTTAATCTTTTCGTTTCTTTTAATTCGCATTGCACGAAGTTCTTTAAGAAGTAAATTTTGGTCTTCTTTAATACCGTAAAAATTTTCAAGACTTGAAATAATTTTTCCAAGAGAAGGAAATTTAATATCATCATCAACATTTTCTTCTTCATCATCTTCTTCTTCTTCATCTGATGAATCATCACTTTCATCATCACTATCTTCTCCCAAATCTTCAATAACGCGTTGTACTTCACCAGAGCTGGTAAGTAAACAAGCATTAAATATTGTTTCTGGATCTGTAATACCTTGTATCTTGATCCAAAGTTTTAATTCAGTAACCCAGGACTTAATATCTAAATTGTCCTTGCTAAGTTTCACAATATCTCTTAATTCTTTTTTCAATTCTTTAAAGCTCAAAGTTGTTTCCTTGGACATTTTGTTTAAATATTTCTTGTTGTATATTAATGAGGTGATTAAATAAGAATAAATTTGGAAATACAACTTTAAAAATATAATTTAATAGGTAATTTAATATCGAATCAATTTTTAAAACAATATATTTTAGTAACTTTTGAAAATAATAATTTTATTTGCTTTCTTTAATAGATATAAGCTCGAAATCCTTATCGACAACTTAGTAGAAATTATAAAGCACGAGGTTCTTTTCGACTACTTTATTAAGAATAATTTTTAAGTTCGAAATCTTTATCGACAACTCAATGGAATAATTTTAAGTTCGAAATCTTTATCGACAACTTAATAGAATAATTTTAAGTTCGAAATCTTTATCGACAACTTAATAGAATAATTTTAAGTTCGAAATCTTTATCGACAACTTAATAGAATATTTTTCAAGCTCGAAATCTTTATCGACCACTTGAATTTTGTAATTTAGTATATTTGTAGTAATAAATTTAGAAGCAAAGTTTTATTTATTATTTTCACCTTTCAAAAAATTTTTCTTTTTAAACGATAAATATTGTATTATTATAGCTAATAAAATTATTAATTAATTATAATTATTAAATACAAAAAAATAATCTTTATTGTCGTACAATCTGATAGTACACACTGTCTGACGTGCAGCTTACCTAATGGTGTCATGCCACTCGTGTGCCACGATTACTATATTCAATATAAAATATAGCAGTTCAGAGCCCACTAGCCCAATTACTATGTAGGATAAACTTAATCCGATAATCTATGTACGGAATAAAAAAAATTTTAAAAGTATTCAATAATATTTTTATTAACTAATAAAAATTAACTAAAAACACAATATTTTCAAAGTAAATTAAGATTCTTTTACAGGAATTATTAAACAAATAAAGTATCAGTAATAAAAAAAAATAAAAAAAAATTTAAATGGCGAAGTTAGCCAAAGTCTGATACTTTATATAATAAAGTGCCTTATAACTAGCACAAAGAAAAATAAAAAAAATATAAAAAAAAACAATCTTACGCCTTCGGTGACGTAAGCTCCTTATTCGCCAGTGCTTGGAAAGTACCCGCACCTTCGTGTGTTGAAACGTTGAAGGCTGAACTATTATTACCGGGTCGGTAACCAAATACCTTCGTCTACTTTCCAATTAATTCCCAAAATAACTATTATCCAATAACCTACTATGAATAATAGATATTTTGTTGTTTTCTGGAAATACACTGTGTATGAGCTCTATCCGCTCCTTGTTATAATTTTACAAGATTTGGTTTTTTTTTTTTAGAATCTTAATTTTACTTATTTAAAAAAAATTTTTTTATTATATATATATATCAAACAAGCGCCATAGGTTAATCAAAGGATTAACGACTTACTTGTTTATCAATATAAAATAAAAAAAAAATTAAAAAAAATCTATGTTATTTACTATTATTTCTATTTAATTCCCCGATATCTCCACCATATAAATGTTAAGGTTTTAGAGAATTAAATAAAAATAAAGTAAGAAACACAAATTTTATTTATTTATTTATTATTTTTATTTATAAATTTATTTGATGATTTTTTAAAAATTGGTAGCAAAATTTACAACTATTTATACTTTTTTTCAAGGCATAAAAGTTGTTCTTGCCACTAAATTACATTTTATTTATTTTTTTTTTTTTTTTATAAAAACTATTAAATTTAAATTGAATTTTATAATCAATTATATAAAATTTAATTATAACAATATAAATAAAATACATTTATAATATTAATAAAACATTTTTTTTTTTTTTTTTTTTTTTTTTTTTTTTTTTTTTTTTTTTAAAAATATCTAAAATATTACTAATAAGAATTTATTTAATTGGCTATAATTTTTATTACAATCTGTTAAAATATTCAAATAGAAATAAAAATACTATTCTAATATAAAGGTTTTTAATAAAATAAAATATTTTTCAATATAAAATAAAACATTTCGATATAAAATTTTATAATAAAAGTTAAAATATAATATATAAATTTTTAATTATCAATATATAAAAATATTATTAATACAAATTTTCATTATTAATATAAAAATAAAAAAAATAAGATTTATTATTAATATTGCTAATATAAGTTTTAAATATATAAAAATATTACTATTAATATAAGATTTAATATAAAAATATAAAGTTTAATATAATTTTTGATTTAATTTTTGATCTTTGGATTTAAAAATTTATTAAAGTACAAAAATAATAATGTACACATAATGTATTAGAAATAAATCGTAGATTTAATTAAGAATGCATTATTTAGTACATTCTTATCAAAATTGGTAGACTCGGGGTTGACACTTAGATATTTAAAATCAAGCAGGGGGGGACGGGTATTACCCTGCTTTGATTTTAAAAAAAAATAAATCTTTCTTTATTAAAAATTATTTATTTTTTTTATTAATATAAAAGTTTTTTTTTTTTTTTATTTAAAGTACACATATTTAATTTTTAAGAAATTGTTACAATATTTATATTTTTTTATAAATTTAAAGTATAATTAATTGTTTATAATTTAAGTAATTTTATAGAATTATTGAATTAATTTTATATCAATAATTCATTTTTGTTTTAATTTTTATAAATATAATAATATAATATTCAAATATAATTTAATTAAAAATAATTATAAAATAAATATATAGAAAATAGTTTTTACTATTTTCTTTGATATTTTTAAGTTAAATAAATTGTTTTTAAAGATTAATATAATAAATTTAATAATCTTTAATTATTTTAAATAATACTTGTAATTATTTTCAAAATAAAATAAAATTTTTATAATATTTAATTAATAAATTTGATAATATTTAAATAGTAATTTTTATAATAAGTAAAAATTTTTAATAATAATTTTTAATAATAAATTTAATTAATAATCTTAATAATTTTATAATAATATTTAATAGTTATAATATATAAATTTTTATAATAATATTTAATAATTTTAATAATTTTATAATATTAATAATTTATAATAATTTTTAGAATAATATTTAATTAATAATTTTAATAATTTTATAATAATTTTTATAATAATATTTAATTAATAGTTTTAATAATTTAGTATCTTAAAAGTATAATTTTAATATTTATAATTGTATTTTAATATATACATATATTTAATAATATAACAATAAAGTGATTAATTAAAATTTATTTACATTATTTACAAATTAAAATTAATTTATATCAAAATAAATTAAATTTACAATGAGGTTTAGGTTATGAAGAATATAGGAAAGTACAATTTAGTAAAGAATTATTAATAATAAAATAAAGGTTATTAATTCATTCTTTACCATGATGCCCCCTCTAAAACTCAAGCTACATCGAAGCTGAGTTATACTTGACTATATTCTTCAAATGAACATTCCTATTCATTTGAATTCCAGAATTTGGATCAGCCAAGGTAACCGTATTAAATTGTTTTTTTATAACTTTAAGAGGACCAACAAAATAAGGTTCTAGTTTAGTTCTTGAAAAATTTCTAACTAGAACTAAATCACCTTCCCTAATTCTTTTTCCTTCATTCAAACTATTCTTTTCCTCTCTTCTAGCAGCCCAATACTTATTTGCATTTTTAACATTTTCGGCTGCTTCTAAAGTCCATCGGTAATGATTTATAAATTTTTCTAACAACACTTCATCCGATGACTTATTAATATCCTTGGTAGGTCTAGCAGCAATATCAAAAGGCTGCTGATCTTCCCTACCATAAACCAACTCAAAACTTGAATGTTTTGTTACCTTATTTTTGGTAGTTCTAAGAGCCCATAAGGCGGATGGTAAAACTTCATCCCAATCCTTATTCTTAGAACCCAACAACCTCAATAACTTTCCGATCTCTTTATTACGGTTTTCCGTAAGTCCATTACTTTCTGGATGATATGTGGAAATAAACTTCACATATACATCATAGAGATCTAAAAATATTTTCGTCATGTCCGAGGTGAACTGAACACCATTGTCAGTTGTTATTACCTGTGGAACACCATGACGAGCAAACACATTAATTAAGAACTTAATCACATCCTGTGATGTTATATTTTCCGTGGGTTCTGCTTCAACCCATTTGGTGAAGTAATCCACCACAACCATAATATATTGATTATTATTCTTCGTTTTAATCAAAGGTCCAATAATATCTAAACCCAAATGTATAAAAGGACCTTCTACTTTAGTTGGAATATTTTCTGTAGGTTCTGGATATGGTTGTGACCTATTCAACTGACACTTGTCACAACTTTGCACCACTCTTTTAATATCCATCACCATATTATTCCAATAAAAACTTTTACGAAGCCTTTGATAAGTCTTATAATATCCCTCATGACCTATCTTATGGGCTTCTAAAATAAGTTTTACTCTTTCCGTTTGATCAGTAATTAATTTACGATAGTCATTACCATCAACAAAGTAATCTTCACCATCTATCGTAACAAATTTTTCATTTATAAAGTCTTTAATAGTTTTAGAAAGCAACTCTTCTTCTTCCTTTGAAGTTAACTTAGTTGCCAATACCACAGAATCATCTCTTTTCTTCATCCTAGATAATGCATCGGCTAACACATTTTTCTTACCCATTTGATATTGAATTTCAACACCAAGGGTACTAACAGTTAAGCACCACCTTGCTTGCCTAGCATTATTAGGTTCCTTATTTTTAAAGAAACTGATTAAAGGTTTATGATCTGTTATTACTACTGTTTTATTAGGATTTCCTAATATATAAGATTTCAACTTAGTAATACAATAAATTAATGCAGCTCCTTCCAAGTCAGTAATGCCATAATTTTTCTCGGCTTTACTTAAACTTCTACTTATATAATGAACTGGATGTTCCTTTTTGGTTTCTAAATCTTCTTGGAGTAATACTCCTCCAATACCTTCATAGGAAGCATCCGTTCTAATTATAAACCTTTGATTAAAACTTGGATATTTTAAAATTGGAGCATTTATTAACTTTTCTTTTAACAGATCAAAACTTTGTTGATGTTCATTATTCCATTTATATTTAACATTCTTTCTTAATAATTTACATAAAGGAGCAGAGATTTGGGCATATTTATCAATATAGTTTCTATAATATCCTACTGCTCCAAGAAAAGATCGTAATTCATGAACATCAACAGGTGCTACCCACTCCTTGATAGCCTTAATTTTGCTATCCTGGGGACTTAAACCTTTCACTGATGCCTTATGACCTAAGACTTCTACTTCAGTCTGCATAAAGGCACATTTTTCAATGTTAATTTTTAATTTGTGTTGGCGAAATACTTCCAACACTTGCCTAATGTGGCTTATATGTTCTTCTATACTCTTAGAGTATATTAAAATATCATCTATAAAGTTAAAAACAAACTTTCCTATAAATGGGAAAAGAATCCTATTCATTTCCCTTTGAAATGTAGCTGGGGCTCCGGTTAAACCAAAAGGCATAACCTTGAATTGGTAGTTACCAAATTTTGTGGTGAAGGTGGTAATTTCTACACTTTCCTCATCCATCAAAATTTGATGATAACCAGAGTAAAGATCCATTGTTGTAAAAATCTGTGCCCCATCTAAACTATCAAATATCTCATCAATGTAAGGTAATGAATAAGAATCTTTAACTGTTAAATCATTAACCTTACGATAATCAATACATAATCGCCATTTACCGTTCTTCTTCGGTACTAACACTATTGGCGATGACCATTCGGAACAAGAAGGTTCAATTAATTTCTTATTAATTAATTTAATTAATTCCTCCTTAAGTATATCCGACTTAAATTTAACTAATCTATAGCACCTTTGCTTAACTGGTTTCGCACCAGGAATTAAATTAATCTTATGTGGAGGAAGATCAGAAGGTGTTAATTCTTCTGAAGAAGTAGCAACTATTTCTAAGTTCTCCTCCAGAATTTTAATTATTTCATCTTTATATTTTTCGTTTAAAGTATTTAGGAAAATTTCATGATGAATATATTGCTTTGGGGATAATCCTTCAATTTTCTTTAAATCATTCTTTTTGGAATCCTCATCCAAAGCCTTAATCATACACAACAACTTTTCTTCATCTTCATAATCATTATTAATAGGTGCAATAACGTCAATTACTCCCTCAGGAGTAATTTGACACAAACTATATAAAATGGGGTGGATAAACAAATTATAATCAATTTGGGTTTTTAAGTTAATTAGAATATCGTAAAAAGGATCCTCCTTTTCTACTATTCTACAATTAACCATTAATACAAGATTATTAATCTTTACTGGCACCCGAATGATATAACCTTCCGAGTAATCATCATTCTTAGTTGCCAACCTAATTCTGCCACGACTAATATCAATAGGTTCATATTCGGACGGAAGCTTATCTAAAAATTGTTGAGTAATTATACTTAAATTACTACATGAATCAATTAAAGCCTTCCCCGAAACACCTTCAACTGTAACATCAACCATGGCAATATCCTCTTCACATGGTTCGTTACCTTTACTTTTATAAGTGTGGTCTATGTTATTAACGACCACAGTCGTGGCTGACACATTATCCAACACCCCAGAGATATTAGATTGGTCCCTATCCAATTTAATACCCTGTGACACCTTATATCTTAATTTTGGAGCAGCATCCAATAACTGTCCAAAAGTAATATTGCAATGGGCAGAATTTAAATCTTTAAGAATATCATATTCCTCTTCCCCCGATTGCATCTTAATTTTCCTAGATACTCTAGAACTTTTATTTTCTTTTTGAGTATCTTTATCTTTACTAATTAACACCTTTGTTAAATCAATTACTTTATTATTCTCCTTCACAATACTTTTTTTATTATCATTATTTTCTTTCATTAAATTTTTATTCTTTCTTTTATCATTATTTACATTATTTATAATAACTTCATCATTCACTAATGAATTATTATTAATATTATCATTACTATTATCATTTCTATGATTATTACTATAATTAGTATTACTATTACTAGCTCTTTCATTATCACGAATTTGTCTTTCAATCTCTTTTTCTTTTTCAATTCGTGGTTGAGCTAGAATAGATGGTTTAATTTGTTTAACAATTTTATTACTTATATTATTTTCTTTTACTTCTCGTTCTTTCTGTTTTCGTAATGCAGGAGTTATTATAGGTTTAGGATTCTCCTTCAACGACTTATGAATCCTTTTCTCTGCACTACCTTCATCATTATTAACATCATAAATTTTACGTTTAGATGCTCCTACTAAATAATCAACTTTCTTTTTATTAACCACCCTTTTATTAGCAGGAGTTTCTTCAATATTAGAAAGACGAGAATTTTTAATTTCTTTTTGATATTTAAGTGAAGCTGCTTTATTAAGTATGGGAGAGCTTCTTATCCCATTACTCAATTTAAACGTTTATTGTTTCTAATTTCCTTCCTATTTTTCTCAACAATTGCTCTCAACTTTGGGCAATTGTTTTGATAATGACCTGGTTCTTTACAGAAATAACAAGCCTTTATTGTTAAACTTCTCATTTTTCTTGTTAATTCCTCTATGTCATTATCTTCTTTAGGTTTAATATTAACTTTTTGTTCTAACTTATTTTTAATAGGAGGATGAAAATTAACTCTATTACTAAAAGA
>JACVTC010000008.1:890000-905000 GCA_016946835.1 Neocallimastix lanati (nom. inval.) | reverse complement strand
AGGAAATTACTAATATATGGAATTACATTTTTTAGATGAATGTTTCTCTCTGCAATTTCGTTCGTATAAGGATCACATACTATGACAGTATTAAATTGCTGTTTAACTATTTTTAATGGTCCGATATAATAAGGGTCTAGTTTCCTTCGATTGAAATTTCTAACTAAAACTAGGTCTCCTGGTTTGAATTCACTTCTTAATCTTTTAATCTGTCTTCTCCTATCTTTCCATAATTCATTTGCAGTTTCAATATTTTTGATTGCTTCAGAAATCCAATTATGGTGATTAATAAATTTTCGAACAAAATATTCTTCTTCTGATTCTTCAGGAAATCTTTTGTCAATATTAATTGCTAATTCAAATGGTTGTAAGTCTTTCCTACCATAGAGTAATTCGAAACTACTAAATTTAGTAACTTCATTTTTTGTTGTTCTTAAAGCCCAAAGTGCACTAGGTAAAATATCATCCCATTCTTGATTTTGTTTACTTAATTCTTTAAATTGGCTTTTAAGAATTCTAATATATTTGACTATTTCTCTATTCCTGTTTTCAACTTCTCCGTTAGAAGCAGGATGATAAGTACTAATATAATGTACATAGACATCATTTAAATCTAGGAAAGCTTTTGTTTTATCAGATATGAATTGCGGGCCATTATCAGTAATTAATATCTCTGAAATCCCGTGTCTTGAAAATATATTATTTAAAAATCTAATGACATCTTCTGATTCTGTTTTGGCTAATGCTTCAGCTTCCACCCATTTTGTTAAATAATCTACAAGTACTATTATATATTTATTACCTCTGAAAGATTCGTATAAGGGTCCAACTAAATCCAATCCTACCCGAGTAAAAGGTAGACCTGGGGGTGTAGCTAAATCTTCTGTAAATACATTCGGTGGTTGTGGTTTACATAATTGACATACATGACAAGATTTAATAAATAATCTGATATCCTTATTCATTCCTATCCAATAATAGTTCCTTTTCAAACGATGGTAGGTTTTAAAGTTACCTTCATGTCCTAAACAATGAGCTTTACTAATAAGTTCCCATTTTTCATTATCATTAAATATTACTTTTCTTAATTCATTATTATCTTTATAATACTGAACTCCATCAATTAATACAAATTTCTGGTTTATTATTTTTTTATAGAAATCATTTAGTATTTCAGTACTATCATCAATATCATTATTATTAGTATTAACATGATTAATATTATTATTATTATTATCATTATTATTAAAACTATGTTTATTATTTTCTTCAGTTTGAAATACCATATAATTCACATTCAATTTATTTTCCACTCCATTATTTTCACTATTATTATTATGTAATTTATTATTAAACTTATTAATGTTATTTACATTATTTTTAATTTCCTCATATTCCATTTTGTAATTTTCATTATTACTATTGATCTTAATTTCATCCACTAACTCTTTTATTTTATTAATTTTAGTATTTTTCTTATTTCTAATTTCTTCATTATTTTTAATTTCACAATTTTGAATTTCATTATTTATAACTTGGTTGAATACATCTTTATTATAATTTTTTATATTATTTCTTTTATTTTTATTTTTTATATGTTTATCATCATTTTTTTATATTTTTGATTATATATTTTTCATTGTTAGAATGTAATCTAGATAGTGCATCAGCAACTACATTCCTCCTCCCCTCTTCATATAACACTTTAATTTTTAAAATACTGAACTCAGTTATCCATTTGACATGCCTTGCTGAAGAAGGTTCTTTATTTTTAAATATGTAAACTAAAGGCTTATGATCGGTATAAAGAATTGTCTCAAAACTATTACCAGTGAGAAAAGGTTTAAATTTCATGACACAGTAAAATGCGGCAAGCCCCTCAAGTTCTGTAATGCTATAATTGATTTCAGAATTGGAAAGTGTCCTACTTTCATAATATAATGGCTTCTCAATGTTGTCATCGTCTAACTGAAGTAGTACCCCGCCAATTCCTGATTTAGATGCATCTGAACGAACAATAAATGGTTTATCAAAATTTGGAGGTGACAATATAGGTGCATTAATAAGACGAATTTTTAAAAATTCAAATGCATTATTAGATTCGGTAGACCAAACAAAAGGAACATTCTTTTTTGTTAAATCATATAAAGGTTTAGCAATTTGGGCAAAATGGCTAATGAATTTCCGGTAATATCCAATTGCCCCTAAGAAAGAACGTAACTGTTTTAAATTAGAAGGAGGTAACCAATTAGCAATAACTTTTATTTTAGAATTCATAGGTTTTATACCCTTAGTAGAAAGAGTATGACCAAGGAGCTCAACTTCTTCTTTAAAGAAATCACATTTTTCAAAATTCACTTTTAATCCATTATTAGCAAGAATGAGGAATACTTTTTCTAGGTCTTTGATGTGTTGATCTAATGAAGGAGAATAAATAACTAAGTCATCTATGTAAATAAAAACACATACTCCGATTAAATCAAAAAATATTCTGTTCATCTCCCTTTGAAAAGTAGCGGGAGCGTTGCATAGTCCAAAAGGCATAACTTCAAAATTAAAGTTTCCGTAAATGGTCGTAAAGCAAGTGATATCTTTATCATCAGAATGCATAGGAATCTGATGGTACCCTGAGAAGAGATCAATAGTAGACAAAATAGAAATATCACCGCTAACATAGTAAAGTATATCATCTATTAAAGGAAGTGCATAAGCGTCCTTTAATGTACAATTATTAATCTTCCTGTAGTCAACACACATTCTCACTTGACCATTCTTTTTCGGTACCAGTACTACAGGAGAAGACCAAGGAGAACTAGAAGGGACAATTAAGTTATTATTTATAAGTTTAATTAATTCCTTTTTAAGTGCATCAGCTTGCACTTTTGAAATACGGTAGGCCCTCTGTTTAATAGGTGTTGTTCCTGGTATTAAATTAATTCTATGAGGATATAGCTTTGACGAACCCAAATCGTCAGTTTTCAGTGCAAGAACACTAATATAATTTAAAAATAATTTTTCTACATCAGCTTTCAAATTTTCTGGTAATTTTTTTACAATAGAGTGAATCATTTCCAGTTTAGATATTGTGTCGTCTGTGCAAACCTCGTTTTTATTATGTAGTACTTCATTAGTTATTAATAAAAGAGATGGAATCAATTGTGTTGTAATATCAACCGTTTTATTCTTATATTCTTTCCTTTCAATATTTCTATCTACTAATTTATAATTACTATTTAATTTGTTATTGCCGTTTTGATCAGAATCGATTTTTGATGGAAGTTTAGAATGTAGTATGGGATTTATATTGTTTGTAACTTTAGAATTAATTTTATGATCATTTATTTTATAATTGTCAATTTTATCATCATTCTTATTATTATTCGTTTTTATTTTGATATTATTTTCTTTATCGATGTCGACACTATTAAAGAAAGGTAATTTTACATTAAAATTATTTATGTTAATATTAGGCAACTCTGATTTAGCATATGTAAAAAGTATATTATTATTATCATTATTATTATCATTGTCACTCCAACTAGTTTCAGAATCCTCATCATTCTCTTCAGAAGAATTATTATTTATATTATTCTCCTTATTCATATTATTTTCTTCGTCATTAATTCTATTTGTACTTTCAGAAGGACTCAAGCTAACATCATAAAATAAAGAAGCTAATTCTATAGGATTATTATTTTCATCAATATGATATAAGGTATCATTAACTAAATTTATATCAAATCTATTTCGTTTAAGTGTGTCAATACCTATTAATATATCAAAGATATCATCCTTATCAATTTTCCTAAAGTAATCGATAAAAGTGTAATTTCCAATAGATATTTTTAGTTCATAAATATCTGAACAAGTTGAATTGTTGGAATATACCTGAAAAATTTTTTCGGATATTCTCCCAATAGGATTTTTATTAATTTTAAATTTTTTTAAAGCCGTAGTGGTAATCAAATTAACGCTAGCACACGAGTCCAAGAAAATTTCAGCTGGTTTCTTATCCACAGTGCCTTTAACTTTAATCACTTTATGTTGGCTTATAATTGTCATTACATTTATTAAAGATGTATTCAAATTTTTCTTTATTTTCTCTTTTCCTTCGGTTAATTTTAATGCTTTTGTAAATTCTGACCTGAACTTTGGAAACAGGTCTAACAAATATACTAACTTCGTTATGACTTCGGTTGATGCTACTTCCTTGATAAAGTCCTTAATTTTAAATTCATTAAAATCTTCCATCATTTTTATGTGTTTCTCTGGCTTGGAATAACTTTTAACATTGATGGGTATATCATCTTTGTTACTGCTCAGTATTTCATTTATTTTATTCAATTTATTCGCTTTTTTTTACATTTCTAATATTTGGTTGATTGATATAAGAAAGATCCAAATATTCTAATTTATTTGTGTTATTATTAGTTATTGTTTGATTAGTTGGTGGTTGTGAATCCTCAAAAATTTCAATAGATTCATTGAAAGTAACATTTTTATGATCTTTATTTTCTTTAAATTCTTTACCTTCTTCTTTTTCTGTTGATAGTTTGACATTCGTTCCTCCCTCATCTATTATCATATCAGGTGTTCCTGTAGTTGCTAATTTATTAACGTTTAATTTTCTTTTCATAATAGTATTTTTCTTCATAGCATTTGTAATAATTGGAACTGGATTATCTATAAGCTTTTTCTTTATTTCTTTGGTATATGGGGAGATTTTTATTGAATTATTTTTACCTTTCTTTTGGGCAACAGCGATAATTTCCTCATTATGGTAATTATCAAAATTATTATAAATATTATTTGAATTAGGTTCATTATTAATTTTCTTTTCATTATCATTTATAGAAATTCTATTTAAATCAATTTCATTGTTACTTTGATCATCATTATTATTTTTATAAGTATTATTTATATTAACATCATTATTAACTTGTTTATTAATAGTGTCATTTTCATAGATGTTGTTATGATTACTATTATTTAATTTATAACCGTTACTAGTATTCTTACTAAGATATTCTATATTATTTAAGTTATTATTATTATTATTATTGGAATAAATATTATCAATACTTGTATGATTATCATCAAATAAACTGTTTGTATAATTTATTTTATTATTCTTATTTAAATAATTATTGTTTATATCATAATTATGTGAATTATCATTATAAGGATATCCATTATTTATTACATCATTATTTGAAGTTGCACTAGCATTATATGAATTATTATTATTATTATTATTATTATGTAAGTTATTATTATTATTATTATTATTATGTAAATTATTATCATTAGTATTATTATAATTATTTTTTATTTTCATAGTATTATTATTTAACTTGGGAGAGTATGTTAAATTTACATATTCTTCATTAATACTATTATTTTTATTATAAGTTTGAAGTTTGGTTTGGTTAACGGGAGTTGTCCTTCTCCCATTATTTAGTTTAAATTATTAAAGCTATCTCCATTATTATTATTATTATTTACATTAGCTTTGGAATTACTATTAATATTTGAACTAGTAGTATTAATATCCTGATTTATTCCATTAGAATTTCTATTAAAATTATTATTTCCAGTGGGAATATTATTCTCATTAAAATTATGATTATTTCTATTAGCAATATTATTTCCAGTAAATTTATTATTTTTATTAAAGTAATAATTACTACCATTAAAAGAATTATTGTAGCCATTTTTATTACTATTATTATAATAATTGTTATATTTATTACTATTATTATTATAATCAAAATTATTATTATAATTATTACCCATATCATTATTATTCACATTATAAAGATTATTATTTCTATTACTACCATTATTTTTATTATTAGGACATTCATAAGCTTTATGTCCTACTTGTTTACATGAGTAACACATAACTGATTTTCTAGCTTTTGGTTCGTAGTTATTATAGAATCTTCTTGTATCATAAGTATTATTTTGTTGAATTTGTTCTACTCCGTGATAATAATTATTATTATTATTAAAACTTTTATTTTTATTGTTACTATATCTACCTGGTGTAAACATTCTATTATTGGTGGAGTTTTCATTTATATAACCCATAACATATGATGACGCTTGATATGAATTATCTAAATTATTTCCATGTTCTCTTAAGCTCCTATAAATTGGATGATTTAATAAATTGTTATTATTTTTATTTATGTTGTTTTGATATACCATAACATTCTGAGAATTTTTGTTTGTTATAGTTCGTACTTCAGCTTTTTCTGCACGTTCTGCTACTTCGAACGCTTCTGTTAATGTTTTACAGTTGGCCAAAATTACTTGAGAATGTACATATACCCTATCATGTATAGCATTTAAATAATCATCGACACATATTAATTTTTTATATTCCAAGTCAAGTCGATGATAAAGAGTTAAATAATTATAATTAAATCCTTTAATTGTTTCATTTCTTTTTATTTTTAAGGCCTTTAAAATTGAACACTTATCATTTTGAGTAATTTCTAAATAATCTTCAATGGCTCTCTGGATTTCTTTATATGAGGGAAACCTTTTAACATTATTTCTTGTAGTACATAAAGATTTTAAAAGGTTTTTTATGTCAGCCTCTACTGCGTTCTTTACCCAAATAAAAATTCTGTTTGGTTCCTCAATGTTGTAAATTTCCATAACATTTTTGAAATCTTCTATCCAAGAATCTATGTCCTTACCATAATTTGCTAAGTATGGTAAGTCTCTTCTAATTTTCGAAGCGTCCGCCATTTATCTAATTATTATTTTAATTTGAAATTATATTCTTATATACTTTTACGAGTATAATAATATTATTTTTATTATTGTTATTATTATTGTTATTATTATTATTATTATTATTATTATTATTATTATTATTATTATTATTAATTCTTATTTTATATACTATTACTAAAATATTACTATTATTAAAATATTATTTATTATTATTAATTATTAATTCACTATTACTAAAATATTATTTATTATTATTAATTATTACTTAATTCACTATTACTAAAATATCATTTAATTATTATTATTATTATTATTAATTCTTATTTTATACACTATTACTAAAATATTACTATTACTAAAATATTATTTATTATTATTAATTATTACTTAATTCACCATTACTAAAATATTATTTATTATTATTATTAAAATATTATCTATTATTTTTTTTTTTCTAAATATTATCACATATACTATTAATAAAATATTATTTAATATTAATTTTTATACTAAACTATTACTACTTTTTATTATAATATCATTTCTTAATTAAAGGTTTATTCGTTTTTATACTGGTCCGAATTCCCAGTTGTCTTTAATTACTAATAAAGATGATAATAAAAAAAAATTAACTATACTAATAATAATAATTAAAGACTTATTCGTTTTTATTCTGGTTCGAACTCCCAGTTACCTTTAATTATTATTTAATAATAATCATAATAATTTTAGGCGTTTTTTTTTTTTTTTTTTTTTTTTTTTTTTTTTTTATATAAATTTATATATTACTATTATAAAAAAATTAATTATTTAATTTTAATTTAATATTAATTATTTAATTGTCTTTATTTTTTAAAAAGTAAATATCAATATAAATATAAATTTCATAATATTCTTGGTTTGCACGCCCGGATTCTCCACCATTTTTGATACGATATTTTATTAAATACCGTATATGTTAGTTGGGCGTTTGTGCAAAAGGGAATTACTCCAAGAATATTATATTACAACAATTATATTTACTTTTTATTTATTTATCTTTTATTATTTTATTTATTATATTTTATCATAAAAAAAATACATGTTTTATTATTATTCCTTAAAAAAAAAAGAAAATATTTATTTATAAATTATTTTCATAATTATATTTTTTACTAATTTTGTAAATTTTATTTATCGAAACACTAAAATTAATTAATAAATATAAATATTCATAACTTTTTACTTATAACTATTAATTCATATTGTTTAACATTATTTAAAAATTATTTTAATATTAACATCAATTTAATTAAACATTCAATCTCCGTTATAATTAATATAACTAATTTTACTATATTATCAACAATTCTTTTAATATTTTTAATATTATTATTTAATTTAATATTTTAATAATTAATAATAATAAATTGTCTTTAATAATATATTAATAATATATTTTAAGATTCATTATATAAAATTAATTTTTAATAAATATTTATATTAATAATTTTTCTAAATAATTTTTCTATTATTTTCTATTATTTTTACTGGACATGCATCAAAATATTGATAAATAATAATAATATATATTAAGAAATAGTAAAAGATTTTATAATATTTTAAATATTAAAATAATTAAATAGTAATAACTTAATAATAATCTTGTTCATAATATTAAATAATTATAATAATTTTTATTATTATAATAATATTATTTAATAATAATATTTATATACATTTGATTGGAAAATATAGTTACACCAACTATAATAATATAAATATAAAATTTTTTATATGGAATAATTAGTTCTTTAGAAATTAATTTATAAAATAATGATGAAATTTATTAAGAGAATTTATTTAGAAAAATAATGAATTTTAACAATTAAAAATATTTCTCAACGTTGTATAATCAACTATAAAAATATTAAATAAAAATTATTATTATAACAAATATATAAAGTTATAAACTATATTATTTATATTATAGTATTTAACTATTTTAATTATTTATAAAAAGAATTATAATATTTAATATATAGATTAAATATTATATAAATTTTTAATAAAACATTTTTTTTTAAATAATTAAGTAAATTTAAATATTAAATATCGGTAAAACTTGTTAAAATAAAACAAGGTAAAACGATATAAAATAAGTTTAAGAAAATAAAATAAATAATACCTTAAACTTATTAAGTGGTGGAGAACCTCATTCTACTCCCGGGAAAGCAAATTCCTTTAACATTTTTTTTATTATTACATTTTTAAACCCATTTCTTGTATTTCAAAATGAGTAGTAGTTCTAGTTGTTCTAAATCTGTTAAAGATGACTATGAAAAAGCTTCTACTATGGCAAAGGATATTGAAGCTTTAGGTGCCAAGAACACAAAATTTTTCAGATGGAAAATGGAACTGGAAGACATTTTTGAAGATCTTAATCTATCTGAAAAAGAAAAGAAAAGAATCAGTATTTCTACTACCACCGGCAAATTAAAAGAGTCTTGTACAAATATTTACTTTCAGAACAAAAGGTTATCCTTTGAAGAGTTTACTTCAAAGATTGAGAAATTAATTGATAATGGTAAATCATCAATTAAGAACCTTTCAAAACTCGAAAATATTAAAATTTCTAATTTAACAGTTAATGAATTTAACAGTGAATATAGTGACTTGCTACATGGAATATCTGATAGAGACAAACCATCTGTTGAAAGACAGATATTCCTGTACACTAAAGCCTTTAAAAGAAGAACACCAATTTTTAATATTCTTTTAAATAAACAACCAAAATCCTTAGAAGATGCCATGAATTATGCTTTAAGAGCTGAAGAAACCATTAATGAATATGAGAGTGACGACGAAAGTGATTTTTACAAATCTAAAAAGAGAACCAACTTTTCAAGAAGAAGACAGTCAAATTCTAATAACTCAAGACTTTTCGAAAATAAAGACAAGAATGAAAAATCAAAACAATCAAAAGAAGAGTCCGATTTAGAAGCCCTCACCAAGAGTTTTGCCGAAATGAAGATTCATGTATGTCATCGTTGTAATCAGAAAGGTCACGAAGAACGCTATTGTCCTAACGAAATGACTGATCTCAACAAAGCTATTGCTTCTATTCTATCCTTACAAGACCATTTAAATTAATTAAGGGAAGTTCTCAATCTTCCCACCATATAAATAAAATTGAGACCTTCTCGGATAATGATACAGACTCTGAAGATAACTATTATGACTCAAAGGTCGATTATAAAAATCATAAAAATATGTTAGAAGATCACATGACTGAAAATTTAGAAAAAAAATTTTTCCAAAATGATTTTTACCAATCAGAAAATGAGTATTCTTCAGAAAATGAGTATTCTTCAGAAAATTCTGATATTCTTGATTCTGACGATTCTACCACAGATCACGTGACTTCTTCAACCAATAAAAATGATATCAAAAACCTTATCTACGCTATCAAGAGAAAAGTTTCTGAAACAAATTTTGAGAAAGATCACGTGAGTAACAAAAATAGTATAAATAAAAATATGTCACGTGATGTAGTTGTACCCAAGAAGAGAAGGAACCTTAAAGAAAGTGCACTTCCTATCAGCACAAAGGCCACTCAATTGTTAGCACAACAAGAAAATCACGATATCGGAACATATAAACACAATAATTACCGTGGTGACAATACTACTAAAAATAATAACACTGAAAGACTTGACATTCTAGACACGTCAATAATCAGTGGGAAAAACATTACTAGTGCCAAAAAGAAGAATAAAGAAATTAGAAATAAAAGAAGACTTGGACCTGATGAAGTAAATAAATCTTCAACAACTTTAGAAGACCCTCCAGACATTGAAATTGATGGCAACAAAACAAAAAGTAATTATTACGACTTCCTTAGAACCATCCTAATGTTAGACAATAGGAAAGAATACGACCTATTTGATGCCCTTAATAATACTAACGCGGGAATCACGTTCGCTCAGTTATTCGCAGTAAGTCCACTCCTTAGACGGCTATGTATCAAAGGTCTTAAATTAAATCCTAATGATATAAGGAAAATCAATTCTGTTCACCATGTGAATATAAATGAAAACGATAGTGATTTCCTTATTAATATCTTTAAGAATATAAATTCAGAACCTTCCGATGATTCAAAGACTCATCAAAACCCTGTTGAAAACCCCAAAGACAATATTAAAAGAATTAATGTACTTGGTAAAGCTGGCATTGCTTCCGTTATTGGTTCAGTTGACAAAAATATGGTTAAAGTCCTAGTCGACACGGGTTCTGAAGCTAATGTTATAACTACTTCCTTCTTTAAAATTATTGCAAAGAACCATAAAGTCCTTAAACTAGAAAGAAATTATTTCAAGGTTGCCGGAAAACAGATTATTTCCTCAGATCAGGTCGTCCATCTATGTTTAAAATTTGAAAATTTAGATATTAATGTTCCTTTCTACATTTTAGATGATGATGACACTTCTTACGATATTATTATTGGTCGCCAAGTTCATAAGGATTATCGTTTATATATTGATCCTGACGACGATGCTTTATACAAAAAAACTGATTCTGGACCAGTTCTTGTTGCCCATCCTACGGATATCACTATTCCTGGAAACAGATTATACAGAATCTCTATATGTAATAGTACTAATGAACTACTTACTCTTTCAAAACGTTCAGATAATGATATTGAACTTAAAAATATTGATAACAAAAAATTAAATAAATTAATTAATGAATATAAAGATGTTTTAATCAATTCTATTGATGATGTTTCTGTCGCTAAAGCTGAACCACACTCCATTGAACTAACAAACAATAAACCAATCAAAATGAGACCTTATAAAACCTCTTTAGAACAATCTAATGCTCTCAAAGAAGAAATTATAAAACTGTTGAAGCATGGATTAATTGAACCGTCACACTCACCATGGTCTTTTCCCGTTATTCTCGTAAGAAAGAAAAATGGTAAATGGCGTATGTGTGTAGATTACAGAAGGTTAAATCAAATCACTATCAAAGACGCATATGCATTACCCTTTATTGATGAACTATTAGAATCAGTATTCGGTGCTAAATATTTTTCTGCTATTGATCTCTTCTCTGGTTTTCATCAAATTCCAATGAATCCTAGGGATATTGAAAAAACTGCCTTTACAACCAAATACGGTAACTTCAATTTTAAAGTTATGCCATTCGGATTAACCAACGCTCCTGCAACATTTCAAAGAGAAATGAATCGAATTCTTATGCCTCTCATTGGTGTCTGCTTGTTTGTTTACATGGACGATATTCTTGTATATTCTCCCACGTTGGAACAACACTTAAAGGATTTAGAAAAACTTTTTAAAATCCTTCGTGACAATAAATTTTCTATCAATATTGATAAATGTTCTTTTTGTAAGCATTCTGTTGAAGTTTTAGGTCATATGCTTACTGGTGAAGGTATTAAACCTGTTCCTTCAAAAGTTTTAGCCATCATGTCCTGGGACATACCTAAAGATGTTTCTCAGCTTCGTTCTTTCCTCGGACTTATTAGTTATTATCGTAAGTTTATTCCTAACTTCGCTGGTTTCTCTAATTGTTTATATAAACTTACAAGTCCCAAAGTTCCTTTTGTATGGACTAATATTCATTCTGAAGCTTTCGAAAATCTTAAAAAGGCAATTTGTTCCAATTCTGTGCTTAAATATCCTGACCCAAACCGTCCACTTATTATTCGTACAGACGCGTCCTCGTATGCAGTCGGTGCTGTTCTTTTACAAATTCAAGACTCGTCCAAGTTAGAATTTCCAATTTATTGTGTTAGTCGTTGTCTCAAAAATGCTGAAACTAGATACTCAGTTACGGAAAAAGAAGGTATTGCCGTTATTTTCGCTTTAAAAAAATTTCGTTCTTATATCTCTGCTTCTCCCTTTCCTGTAAAACTTTTTACTGATCATAAACCTCTTGTAGGTTTCTTTTATAACAGTATTCCTAATAAAGATCGTCATTTTAGATGGATTGCCATTTTTAACGAATTTCGAGTTGACCTTATTTATGATAAGGGTAAGAATAACGTTTTCGCTGATGCTCTTTCTCGTATTCCCTCTTCACAACATTTGAAAATTAATACCATTCACTCTATTCTTAGTAATGATGAAAGTAATGACGTTTCCTCATTTGCTCCTCCTAAAATATTAGAATATGTTAAAAAGAATTACTCATTTTATGATGGTTCTCTTGTTTTTCATGACAAATCTGGGAAACTCCTTAAAGTTATTGAAGATGAGGATGTTAAATCTTCTCTAATCCGTAAAGCTCATCTTGTAGGCCATGAAGGTGTAGAAAAAACACTTTCTAGGTTGAAAGAAGCTTATTACTGGCCTGGTATGTATAAAGATATTGATAAATGTGTTAAATCATGCTTACGTTGTCAATGTTACCGTCCAAAACCGATTACTAAAAATCTTTCAAATATTCCCACTCCAGTCGAAAGACCATTTGTTAGAGTTGGCCTTGACATAGTTGGTCCTCTCCCTATTACAAATAAAGGAAACCAATATTTAATTGTACTCGTAGACTATACAACAAAATGGGTTGAGGCTATGCCACTAAAAAATATTGAAAGTCAAGACGTAATATATTTTTTAAAGGATGTCTTTGCAAGACACGGTGTTCCAGAAATAATTGTAACTGATAATGGTCCGCAGTTTTCATCTGATATTACAAAAACAATGATAGACTTATATGGTTCATGGGTACAATTTGTAGCTCCACATCATCCTGAAGCTAATGGACAGGTAGAAAATAGAAACAGAGAAATAATTAAAATACTAAGACACCTTTGTTTCAATCAAGAAAATTGGGATGATTATATTCCTGCTTCTTTATGGGCTCTTCGTACTACAAGATCTAGTGTTACTGGATTCAGTAGTTTCGAACTTCTCTATGGAAGGAAAGATTTATGGCCTCTTAGTGTAGTAATTTCCGATATCAATAAAGCTAAAAACGAAACTAATGAAGAATACAATTTAAGAAGATTCATTTTACATCAAAAATGGGTTAAAGAAGCTATGGAAAATATTAAAAAAGCTCATGCCTACTGGTCACAAAGAAGTAAAGCAAGAGATAATATGAATCATAAATATAAGCCAGGAGATTTAGTGCTTGTTCGCTACATAGGAAGAAAAAAATTAGATCCATTTTTCTTAGGACCATATAAAGTTTTAAAAGCATCAAAATATAATACCTTAGTTCTAGAAACAATTGACACACATAAAATTTTAGAACGTAACATACATATAAAAAATGTCAAACCGTACTTAGTATCAATATAAAAAAAAAAAATAATAATAAATAAAAATAAATTTTAAATTGAAATTACTTTTGAGATCACTTTATTTTTACATAAAAAAAAAAAAAAAAAAAAAAAAAAAAAAAAAAAAATAATATCCAATATTATCAGAAACTTATATTTTTATTTGAAAATTTCAGTAATATTATTATAAATTAATAAAATATCCTTATTAATATCAATTATTTCATCAATAATACATTTATATGAAAACAAGACAAAACAAAACAAACCAGAAAAAAAAAAAAAATATTTATTATTAAAATTATTTCATTTATTTTTTTAATTTTTTATTATTATATTTTTATAAAAAAAAAAAAAAAAAAAAAAAAAAAAATTTTATTATTAAAATTATTTCATTTATTTTTTTTAATTTTTTTTACTATATTTTTATAAAAAAAAAAAAAAAAAAAAAAAAAAAAAAAAAAAAAAAAAAAATTTTTTTAAATTTTAACAACCTTAAATTTATATTTTTCCTTATTATTATTATTTATTATTCTTTTCAGATATAAGTTATATCTTATGGGAGGAAAACTTGATAAATAATAATAATATATATTAAGAAATAGTAAAAGATTTTATAATATTTTAAATATTAAAATAATTAAATAGTAATAACTTAATAATAATCTTGTTCATAATATTAAATAATTATAATAATTTTTATTATTATAATAATATTATTTAATAATAATATTTATATACATTTGATTGGAAAATATAGTTACACCAACTATAATAATATAAATATAAAATTTTTTATATGGAATAATTAGTTCTTTAGAAATTAATTTATAAAATAATGATGAAATTTATTAAGAGAATTTATTTAGAAAAATAATGAATTTTAACAATTAAAAATATTTCTCAACGTTGTATAATCAACTATAAAAATATTAAATAAAAATTATTATTATAACAAA
>JACVTC010000008.1:867500-885000 GCA_016946835.1 Neocallimastix lanati (nom. inval.) | reverse complement strand
AAAATAAATAAATAAATAAATATAAAATTAATAATAATAATAATTATTTATTTATTTATTATTATTATTAATGTATTATATTAATAATATGAAATTTTATATACAAAATTTTATCATTTCTTTTTTCCATTTTTATTTTTTTCATTATTTTTTTCATTATTTTTTTCATTATTTTTTTATTATTATTTTATTATTATTATTATTATTATTATTATTATTATTATTATTATTATTATTATTATTATTATTATTATTATTATTATTATTATTATTATTATTATTTTTTATTTTTTTTTTTTTTTATTCTTTTTATTCTTCTTTTTGTTTTTTTGTATGTGTGTGTTTGTATTTTTTGTATTTATACTTTACCGTATCTCTGAGATCTTTTTCGGGTTCATGAGCGATAAGGAATAGAATTGGAAGGTAACGGATATGAATTTTTCTATTATAAATTAAAAATAATAATTTTTTAGCAAAACATTCTCTAATTTCAGCACAAGGATCTTGAATGACAAGAGTTAAAGATAAGTAGTCATTCATTGTAATAATGGTTTCAAATACTGGGTATTTGGCAAGACTTAATAAGGAAAGACCAGCTTTTAATCTTAAATGATATTTTTGTATAATACTTTTTTTTTTTTTTTTTTTTTTTTTTTTCGTTATGGTTGATAATTAATTTTATATAATATAATTTTATTTTTATAATTTATATATATATATATAAAACATATTAAATTTAAAATTATAATTAAAAATAGATTAATAAATAAATAAATAAAAAAGTTATTTATTACATATATATATATTTATTTATTTTATTTATTTATTTTATTTATTTATTTTATTTATTTATTTTATTTCAACCTTGTATTATTTGTTGGAACAATTTCACCTTCGTTGGTAATTAATCTTCTACAAAGCTTTATGAAAGGTTGAGCAAGGGTATAAGCTAAATCAGGAGTATCCTTCGCAGCTATAATTCTTTTCAGCATTAATTTAAGACTAGTACATTTAACTTTAGTTTCATCATCTAGGTTATCATATTCAATCCATTCATCTTGATCTTCATCATAAGCAGGTTCTTCCTTATTTTTTAGTAAAACTTCTTTTATAATAAAGGAAACAATTTTTGTACCATTATCATTTTCTTCAAATAAAGCATTAGCATATTTAGCTAATACACTTAAAGAAGTTAATCTAGTAATGATATTCGGTGAATCTACTGAAATATTATCAGAAAGTTCCTAATAATAATTGAAATAAATAAATAAATAAAAAAATTATAATATTAATAATTATATTAATATATTATTAAAAAAAAAAAAAATTCATTTTTCAATGTGATTTTAAATAATAATAAAATATTCTACGAATAATTAATATTTTATATTTATGAATAACAATATATATTTATTTTTATTTTATTTTATTTTATTAATTTATTTATTTTATATTATATTTTTATATTTTAGTTTAATTTAGTTTAGTTTTGATTCATTTATATAATATACCTTTATTAATTTTCTTAAAATTTCATCCTTATTATCCATAAAAGTTAATAAATAAGTTGAATGTTTAGCTTGTTCCGGTGTTCCATTAACAGATATACTATAAAGTTTATCTATTATATCTCTGTTATCATAAATAAGAAAAAAAATAATAAAATAAAAAAAAAAATTGAAAAAATTAAAAAAATTAAAATAAAATAAAATTAAATATAATATAAAAAAAATAATAAATTTAATAAAAATTTTTTAATATTAATGTATATTTATATTAAATTTTATATATAAAAATCACAATAGTAGCATAATAAAATTAAATAATAAAAAAAATTTTTTTTACTTATTATCCTTTGGTAATTTTTCTGGTTGAAGTTTAACTATTTGTGCTAAAGCTTCTAATGTATTGGTAACTAATAACACGATATATGAATTTTATTATTATTATTATTATTATTATTATTTTATTATTATTATTTTATTATTATTTTTATTTTTTTTTATTTTTAATTTATATTATTAAAAATTAATAATAAATAAATAAATAAATAATTTAATAATAATAATAATAAATTATAATTATCTATATATATTTTTATATTTTATTATATAATTAAAAATTAAATATACCTAAATCACTATCTTCTAAATTTGATAATAGTTTAATGTTATCTTCATATAGTACTGGCATATTTTCTGTAATATACTATAAATAAAAAAAAAATTTAAATAATTAATATATAATTTAATGTAATTTTTAATATTTGAATTATTATTATTATTATTATTGCTTTGTTTCTCAAAAGTAGAGATTAATAATATATAATTTAAAAAATAATTACTGTAATTAATTTTTGAGAGGCTTGATCACCAATATTTGGAAGACCTTTTGTCCATTCAGATATATATAATTTATTTCTCCAATAAATTAAAGGTTCCTTTATTCTTCTAATTAAGGGTGAGGTGACATCCTTATTTATAATTAAAAGTGAAATTTTATTTAGTATTATTTTTAATTCTTCAATGACGGGTACCAATACAGGTCTTTTCAATAATTCCTTCTATAAAATTTTATAAATGATATTATATAAAAATGATATATGAACATATTATTATTATTATTATTATTTATATAAAAATTATTATTATCATATATAAATAATATATATATTATTAAAATATTTAAATAAACCTAACTTACATAAGAATTTAATATTTTTTCATAAGATAATTTTGGATTATAAGTATTTCTTATTAATTCATAACTTCTACGATCATTAAGATTAATAAACGTACGAATTCTTTCATAGGTCTTCTTGGGGTCAGGGAAGTGATCTAATTATATACATATCAATAAATATTATTTCATTTTATATATTTAAAGAAAATAATAAAATAATAAAAAAAAATAAGAATATAAATAAATAAATAAATAAATAAATAAATAAATAAATAAATAAATAAATAAAAAAAAAAAAAAAAAAGAATAAGAAAAAAAATTCCATTTAATTTTTACTATTATTTAATTATGATTATTAAACAAATTTTTTATTCTTTGAAACTAAATTAATTATAATATTAAAATGTAAAGAAAAATAAAAATCAATAAGGAAATTTACTTGATAATGACTGATTAATTTGATTTAATTGTTCCTTTACTGTACTCATTTCAGAAACATCATCCATAATACCACCCTATTTATACATATATATATAATATAATAAATATTTATAGATATATGGAATTATATAAATAATATAAAATAATTATGAAGAAATATTAATAATAATAGATTAATTTAAATTATTATTATCATCATTATTATTATTGTTGTTGTTTTTGTTGTTGTTGAATTATACTTTACATTGTAAGTTTCACATAATTTTAAAAATTTTTCAATAAATACAGACCATCTAATTTTTTTAAATATTTTAATTTTGATTTTTTAAATATATATATATATATTATTTCATTTCATTAATAATAATACATAAATATATATATTATATTAACATTAAAATATATATTTAATATATTTAATATATTTTTTTTTTGAGTTAAATAAAATATTTTATTTATTTATTTATTTATATATTATTATTATTATTATTATTATTATTATTATTATTATTATTATTATTATTATTATTTTTCAATTACGTTTTTTGACGATTTAAGAGGGAGACGAAACCGAGAAAACCACGTTCATCCAGTGAGGACACTATATTAATGATTCTATCTACTCTAACAGTATTATTTAATTGTTCTGGTATAAGATAATCCATAATTAATTGCTCAATCATAATTCTATTATAAATATATATATATATATGTATATACGTATAAACATATAAAATTATATAATTATTAAATGTTCCAATTTTCATTTTCAATTTTAATATAAGAAACAAAAAAAAAAATTTTTTTATTATATGATTTTATATCAAATTCTCTTTTCGTCCTGTTTTTCTTTTCTTTTCTTTTCCTTTTTTTTTTTTTTTTTTTTTTTTTTATTAAAATAAAAAAAAACATACAATATATCTTTATCATCAGTATATATTAACTTTAAAATTGTATTTGGAATCCAACCGAATTTTTCAAATAATTGTGTTCCTTCTTCGGTGATTCTATAAATGATTCATTCAAATTAATAAAAATATTTTAATGAATTATTAAATAATATTGTATATAAGTTTATTTATTTATGTATATAATGAAGAAATATATATATATAACATTTATTAATATTATTATTAAATATTAACTTCATTTTTTTTAAAAAAAAAAATTATAATTTTTACCTATCTTGGAATATAACATTATAATGCATATCATAAATTCTACATAAACTTTTTGAAGCTTCTAAACGTACAATATGCTTTATTTAATAGAAAAATATAAGTATTTTTATATATATTTAAATAAAAAAAATTATTTTTTATTATTTTGTAAAATATATTATATAAAAAGATTAATATTTATAATATATTAAATTTTTTTTTATTTTTTTTTAAAAAAAAAAATTTAAAATTTTATATTTACCTTTTTATCTCTACATCTTTCACCTATACATTCTTTAAATATATTTTCACTAATATATTGTGCTGTTTTAGGAGTTAATTTACTTATAACTTTCATTGTTTCAACTCTAACTTTTTCATCTGGATCGATTGCTCTTTCTCTTATTATATCTATTATTATTATTATTATTAATTTTATAAAAAAAAAAATTATTTAATTTTAATGATCTATTTTGTAATATATATACATATTTTAATGATTCGATATTTATTGTATTAATATATATATATAATTTTTTTTTTATTTCATTTGTGTTATTGTATTTATTTACTATTAACACTTACTATTAATATCATTTGCTAATTCTCTATGATTTTCTAAAATATCATGAATATAATTAATAACTTTAATTCTGATAGATGATTTCTTATCTTTTGATCTGAATATAGAAATAATATTAAAAGATAAAACAAATATATACATATTTATTAAAAAAATAAAAAAATTAAATAAAATACAATAATTATATTAATATCTATTAGCATAATTATAATTATATATGTAAAAAATAATTTTCTATTTATTTTATTTTTACCTTTCAAGCCATGCTTCCCATACTTGTGGATACATTTTAGCTAAGGATGAGTTGGTATCACAAAACATTTTACCTAAAATATCGGTAGCTGTTTCTCTTACGACTTCATTTTCTAACTATTAATTATTGATTTTTTTTTTTTTTTTTTTTTTTTTTTTTTTTTGATAAAAAAAAATTTATTTTTATTGATGATATAATAATAAATTTAAATATATATAATATTTTTATAATATTTATAATATATTTAATATATATGATTATTACATATTTATATTAATATTAATATTTATTGAATTAATAATTATTATTTAATTTTATAAAAATAAGAGTGAGAAAAAAAAAAAGGTATTTATTAAATTTAAATTTTCCTTTAATCCAATTAAAAAAAAAAAAAAAAAAAAAAAAAAAAAAAAAAAAAGTGGTTCTAATTAAATTTAAAATCTCTTCTAGTTTTAATATATATAAAATAATAATAATAATAATAATAATAATAAAATAAAAGAGTATAAAAAAAACTTACCGTAAGTTCTTCTTGTAATTGAGGAATAACACTTAATAAAACTTCGGGGGATAAATTAAACATTAATAAAATTAAATTATGTGCTTCAATAAATTCATTAATATTTTCTTTAACTTGGGTAGATAAAATGACATTATTGATATACTATAATTTTAATTTAAATATTTTTATTTTTTTTATTTTTTTATTGATAAAAATTATTATTAGTATTAGTATTATTAATATTATTATTATGATTATTTTTTGTGGGTTACATAATTAAATAAAATAAAATTATAATATATTAATATATATTGTAGATTTTAATTGATTAATTACTTGACAAACGTAACGTTGTAATTTTTCAGGTTGATTACAACATAAATTGACAGCTAAAGTTCTCGCAGCTATATTTTCATTCTTATTAAAAAATAAAATAAAATAAAATATAATAATAATAAAAAAAAAAAAAAAAAAAAAAAAAAAAAGAATTATTATCATTATAATTTTTTTTTAATAATAAAAATGATTATATATATATTATAAACTAATAAGTAATAATATTAATATATTTCTTTAAAATGTTTTAATAATTTCATAAACACTAAAAATTTACCTGTTTATAATTATCTAATATTGTATTTATACATTCTGTTGGTAAGTGTTCTGCTTCCTCTATAATTTGTTCTAAAATATCTAAAAGACAAACATGAATATTTTTGGATTGTTCTGGTCTTATTTTATTATGTATTTTTTTTTAATATTTATATCATATATTATTATTTAAAAAAAAAAAAAAAAAAAAAAAAAAAAAAAAATTAATAATAATAATAAATAATAAATATATATATATAAAATAAAAATTATTTTATAAAATTACTGAATGGTTTCGAAAATAGTTTTAGTAAAATTATTAACTAAATCATCGGTATCTTTTAATTGGGATATTAAACATAAACATTTGACATTTGCTAAACTTTCTAATAAATAAAAATATTGTTTGAAATGAGGTCCATTTATTACAGTAAGATTAGCTAATTGTTTATAGAAAAATTCAAAAATATCCTGTTTTATTGTATGATATTTTAATATTAAAAATAATTTTGAAAAAAAAAAATAAAGTATTCCATTTTGATGTATAATATTGAATATAAATATAAATACATAAATAAGATATTTTTTCTAGCAACAGCAAAATCTTTATTAATAATAGATTAAATATAGATAATTTTATTATCTATTACCATAATTTCATTATTATTAAAAGGTGCTTCTGGAGCAAAGATACGAAATACATCGGCAAGACAACATGCTGTATATATTTTTATAGCCTTATAACGATGCATCATTAAAGTTGGTGATAAAAGACTATTTTTAACCGATAAAAATCTATCCTTTTCATCACTTCCTTGTTCAACAACACTAAGTTCATTATGTAATGCCTTTTTTTATTATTATTATTATTATTATTATTTTTATCATTTATTTATTAATATTTTTAATTGATAAATAAAAAAATTTTAATAAATTTATATATATAAATAATAAAAATTTATTTAAAAAAATAGAAGAAAAAAATAATAATAATAATAATAAATAAAAATTATTTTATGAATATTTATAATTTTTATATTAAAGATATTATATATAGTATGTATATTTATTTTTTTATATATTATCTATTTATTATTATTCTTATTATTATAATTCTTTCTTTACTTGTAATTTTTCTAAAATATCTTTAACAGAAGGATTTTTTTCGGCAAGAACTTTTTCCAATTCATTTGTATTCTTCTTTTTCCTCTGTGTTCTTCGTTTTACTGTCATTTTTTTACTTTATTATTATTTTATTTTAACTTTAATTATTATATATTATTTTTTTTATGAATTGTTAATATTATAAAGATTTAATATATTTTAATTAAATAAAAAATAATTAGTATATTTTAATATGTTAAAAGTGTATTCAAATTTTAATTATAAAATATCATATATAAAATAAAAATATAAAAATTAATAAAATACGAAAATACATAAAAAAAAAATAAAAATAAAAAAAAATAAAAAATAATATAAAATAAAATAAAATATAAAAATATAAAAAATTCTTTTCTCCATAAATAATGTATTAAAAAATTAAAATATACTATAATAATTCAACTCAAAATATAAAGTCATTATATAATTATGATCTATATTAATATATAATATATAATATTAATCTGAATTTCTAAATTTTATTATAATTTTAAAATTTATTTTTTATTATATTTAACAAAAAATAAAAAATTGTTAATATATTTATAATAAATTTTGTTATTTTCATTATTTTCATTATTGTAAATAAATATTAAGTATAAAAAGAAAAATTGATATTTTTTTTTTATTTTTTTTCTTTATTTTTCATTTTTATTTGCAATTATTATATATAGTACTTTTATTGTTATAATATTATTGATATTTTATGGTATAAATATTCAATTAAAATAAAAATTTACATTTAATTTTTTTTTTTTTTTTTTTTTTTTAATAAAAAATTGAAATTTTTAAGTATAACAATAATTACATTATCTATTTTTAAATGATATATTTTAGTAATGTTATAAAGAGAATAAATATGAATAGAGTCTATAATGGGTTATAATAATTAGAATTGTTTTTGATAGAAAAAAAAAAAAAAAAAAAAAAAAAAAAAAGGATAAAACTAAAATTCTTCTAATTATTATTATTATTATTATTATTATTATTATTATTATTATTATTATTATTATTATTATTATTATTATTATTATTATTATTATTATTAATTTTTAAAAAAAAAAAATAATTAGACAATAAAAAAAAATCTTTGCAAAAATAAAATAAAAAAAATTTTTTATATTAATTAATATATATAAACTTAAAATAATATAATTTTCATTTAAATAAAATAAATAAATTCAATAATGAAAATAATAATGAAGGAATAAAATTTTATTACACTACTGAATTCTATTAAATTTGAAATAAAAAAAATAAAATAAAAAATAAATTTTTATTTTAATTATATTATAACTATTAACTAAATATAATGGAGTTTAAGTAATTTTTAATGTCTTTTTAATAATTAAAGTGTCTTTCTTTGTTACTGAAGTCTTCAAAAATTTGTTTTTTAATTATTAATATTATTATTAAATAAAAATATTATCATTAATAATTATTTTTTTTTTTTATATAATTTCATTTTTAATCAATTATTATGTGAAGGATAAATTAATCCATGAATATTTTTTTTAAATTTTTTGATGAATGAATGAATGAATGAAATTTTATTATTAAATAGGATTTAATGATCTTTTCATATATTATGAAATATGCTTTAAAATATATATTTTTATATTGATTTAATATAATATTTAAATTAATTTATAAAAATTGATACTTTTTTTTTTTTTTTTTTGAAATATTGTACAATGGATTTATAAAAAATTAAAAAAATAAAAAAAAATTTCTAATAATTTTAAAAAATTGTATCATATTATTTATTTAATTGATTATATATATTCATTTATTTAAATATAAATTTATTAATATTTACATTTAATTATTATGCTATATATTTTATATTTAATAATTATTTATTTATTTATTTATTTATTTATTTATTTATATATTTATTTATTTATTTATTTATTTATTTATTTATTTATATTTATAAGAAAAAAGATGAACAAAATATGTCAATATCCATAAATAAAAATTTTTTTTTTTTTTTTTTTTTTTTTAACGGTAGCAAACTTGTTTCATCTTTATTAATTAAATATTTGATAAAATACATGTAATAAAATAATAAAAAAAAAAAAAGATAAAAAAATAAACAAAAAATAAAACACAAAATAAAAATAAAATAATGGTATAATATATTCTAGTTTCATTTAATTAATATTTGTAAGACTTCACAAGGGCATTATTATACTGAAGTATAATAATTAACTTTGACTTCGCAATGTTAATCATAATTTTAAGATACAAAATTATGATCTTCATTGGTTGCGCTAGCCCTGCTGGCCTGTCTTACTGTTTCTTCAGCATTGACGCTCTTGGTAGTAGTAGTACGATTCGATTTGAACCTATTGAACAAAGACCATTGCTGGCCAATAGCAATAGGTATAATCGATTGGAGAAGTGCCGCAGTAACCACTAAGAACGGAGTATCAGAATAAGCACCTGATTTCATCTGGCACTTAAATAGATCCTTCCATTCCCTTGTACTGTTATTAATACTTCGACCTCCAAGAAGGAAATTAAACACTTTTTCACACACACTAGAATCAATATACACATTATTTTCAATACTATTACTAACATTACTAAAAATACTATTACTAATATTATTATTACTATTATAACTATTACTATTATTACTATTACTATTATCATTATTACTATTAACAATATCATTTGTTAGGTTGCCACGGTAAAAAGCATTATATAAAAATAAAATTTTATCATTAACTTTACTACGAGTATGATTGAAAAAGGGACAATCAATTAACCAATGACTTATCCATTGTTTATTACTTTTACAACAGGGACAAAAATTAGGACACATTTGGTCCACTATTTTTGCAGCTTTAGCAATTCTAGCATCTAATCTATATCCGCTTCGTGCTCTCAATAGCCAATAGAAACCATATGAAAGATCAGGATAGTCATAACAAAGTTTTATAAATTTTGATGTTTCTTCGAATTTGTTTTTGTCATAAAACTCAGCTTTAATAGAATTGATTTTCATATCTCTTTTCCAATAAAAATCCTTGATTTTATTATCGTTATTACCTCTTTTCTCTAGTTTACGTTTAAGAGTTCTACTTTCTTTTGTCCATGTATATTTTCTAGATTTTGGAATATTATTAACTAAATAGGAAATAATACAATTTGAATTTTTCCATTTATCAAAACATTTGACCTGAGACAAAGCACACTTAGCTGACAATGGAGGAATATGTAAATCTTTTGAAATAGAATATACATTAATAAATGATTTGGCTTTTTGTATACCTGCAATCCATCTTAATCCTTTATTAATTAATTTCTGAGTATTATTTGTTCTCGTTTTATTCGAACCAAGTAAAGGTGCAAAGTAAGAGACTTTACTAAGTACATAAGAGTTAATTATAATCTTCTTAAATGGAATAGGAATTTTGGAATTTGAAAGAAATTTACTAACAGAAAAGAGAGCTTTAGTTACTTTAGAGTTAAGTAATTTAATAATAGGTTTCAACGATAAGCTTTTATCAAATGGTATACCTAAATAGGTATAACATTTAGTTATTGGAATTGGTTGACCAGCAAGATAAAAAGTAGGATCTCTTTTATTTTGAAAAAGAGGTGTGTCTGGTCGAATCACCATCGTTGCACACTTATTAATTCCAAAATTCATCATATTAAATTTAGCCCATTCATTTATCTTCTTAAGCATTTTTTTCAACTTAGTTCTTGACGGTGCGCATAGAACAATATCATCTGCAAAGAGTCCACCACAACATCTAGATTCGCCTAAAGGAATTCCAAGTTCTGAAACATCATTAAAAATGTCATTAATAAAAAGATTGAAAAGAATTGGTGATAGTGGACAACCTTGTCTAACTCCTTTCATAATATTAAAAGATTCCGAATATTGATCATCAATTTTAACACTAGCTTTGGATGTCAAATATAGATTTTTTATAAATTGATAACATTTACCTCTAATACCTAAAGCATCTAATTTATATAAAATATTACCTATTGGAACAGAATCATATGCCTTTTTTAAATCTAGAAAAGCTAGGTAAGTTTCTTTATTATCATTTTTACGCCTTTGACAAATTTCTCGAATTGAAATAAATAAACTAACACATTCTTCTTTAGTACGAAATCCAAATTGCTCTGGCCTAATAAAATTATTTTTAAGTCCATATTCTGAAATTCTTTTGGAGACTATTTTCGAAATGAGTTTAATACCATTGTTAATCAGAGAGATACCTCGATAATTGTCACAATCAGATAGATCATCTCCTTTTTTAGGAATAGATATAATACTTGCTTCATTCCATGAGCTAGGAAATTCTCCATTCCAAATTCTTGAGTATATCTTCTGTAAACAATTTAAACCAGAAGAAGAATTATTTACTGAATTTTCGTCATCCGGAGGAATTAAAGCTTTATAAAATTCAATAGGAATTCCATCCGGGCCTGAAGCTTTAAAATTTGGAGTAGCCAAAATTGCTTCTCTAATTTCTTCTATACTGATGTCTTGATTTATATCCCATTCATTGTGTCTCGTATACCTAATTGTTCCATTGGAAAATTTATTATACCATTCGATTAATGCACTATTGATATCAGAATGGCTTGAAGCAAGTTTTTTATAGTGATTGTGCCATACTTCTAACTGTTCTTTAGTAGAAGTAGCTAGTTTACCATTTTTGTCCTTTACTGGAGAATTTGACATATTTTTAAATTTATCTACTTTTGCTGTTGTTTTAAGCCATTTCCAAGCTTTTTTAGGGTTATGAGATTTCATATATTCACATCCTGTATTAATCCAATGTTGGTATTCAGTTTTCCTATAAATATTACACATATGATGAATAATTTTGCACATTCTATTATATTTATCAATTAATTCTTCAAATTCATCTAAATTATGATAAGAACCTCTTCTTTTAATGGATTTATATAATTTCATTTTGAGTTTTTGCAAATTAAATATTTTCTGCGACATATGAAAAAAAGATTTTCGAACTTCTGAAATTGACGTGATATTAAGTTCCTTAGCAATATTGAATGAAGTTGAAATAAATTTCTTTGAAATATCATCAATACTAATATTAGGATCTGGAATCACTTCCTCTAATACACTAAAATAGTTGTTGTCAAAAATTGATTCTTTTTCATTTATACATTTTAATCTATCCCATTTAACTGTCTTTTTAGGCAGAGAGAAAGAATTATCTGAATTAACTGATGAAAAACATTTACCTTTTATTAATAAAGGTTTATGATCCGAAATGGGGGGAAAGTCAATAAAAGTACCATATGAAAGTAAATCTAACATATGATCATTGACAATCGCATGATCTATATCAGATTCTCTATTACCTCTACTCCATGAAATTGGGGAGCCCCATAAGGGAAGAATTTTCCAATTACTAAATTTAGAGAGCAAATTACTTAATTTCTCAGTAGGTAAATTAAAATCACCAACCAACATTGAAGGATGAGAAGAGTGACTATTTAACCAAGACAATATTTCAATTCTAGCAGCTCTAGCATGAAGGCTATGGCCACTATGAGGTACGTACACATTACCAATAGAACATTTAGTGAAATTCCAAAAATTATAAGTATACAAGGAAATAATATACTCATAAGTGTTGTTTTCAAGAGAGGCTTGACAAGAATTATGAAACCCAATATAAAGACCTCTTTTACCGGGAATTTCATTATTAGCTTTTTTGAAGAAATGTTTGTAGTTTTTTAATGATACTCGACATGGATATTTACTGCTAGAACCTGAACCATTTCCTGTTTCCTGAAAGCATAAGAAAAGTGGTTTGTACATTGAAATAAAGAATTCAACACTGTCTTTTTTATCAAAGTTCCATCCATTAGTATTCCAACTGACACATAGAGAAAATTCTTTAACTGTATTATTATTAATATGAGTGTTATTAATATTATTGGAATTATTATAATTGATTGAACTGAAATTTGAATTTGAATCTGAGCTTGAAACTGAATTTAAACATAAATTTGAAATTGAACTTGAACTTGTACTTGAACTTGAACTTGAACTTGAACTTGTACTTGAACTTGTACTTGAACTTGAACTTGAAATTGTACTTGAACTTGGACTTGAACTTGAACTTGAACCTGTACTTGAACTTGTACTTAAACTTGTACTTGAACTTGAACTTGAGCTTGTACTTGAACTTGTACCATAAATAAAAAAATAATAAACATAAAAAAATGATTTTTTTTTTTTTTTTTTTTTTTTTTTTTTTTAGACAGGGAAGAGAATACACTTCCAAAACTTTATTAAATTTTATTTTAAAAAATACATGTAGGTGAAAAGTACATTTGAAATTAAAAATAAAAAAATAAAAAATAAAAAAATAAAAAAGCTCGAAAATACTATGTATTTCGGCAAGTTGTACTATGCGGGAATTTTTCCCTTCCTATCAAATAAAAAAGAAATAAAACCTAGAAGTAACATCTTTAAAATAGATAGTGTGGTGTCCACTAAACTCTCCCCGGACTCATCATTTATTGAACTACTAGGGAGAGATTCATCCTTCGTAGCAATAGATGACGATCCTGTATTATCATTATGCCTTATCAGTACGACGTCGACGCTCTTGGATAAGTTTGATATTTTGCAATACCTATCAAATAATAGCTCAAACGAACTACTAATGATAGGTATTGCACTTGTTAAGAATTCCGCCAAGCCCACAATTTTTGGAACAGGTGACTCAGATGAACCTTTGAAAAGTAGTTCATTTAATTGTCTCTGTTCCCCACTATCGAAATGTAGCTCATTTAAAACTAAAGTCCCACCAAGAAGGAACAAGTATATATAATGATTGATATAATCTTCAAAATTAGAAATAGAGTCATAGGAAGAAAGAGGATTAAACACTCTAATCTTCCTAAGAAATAAAACATAGAGATCATCGATGAAATTTAAAGAATTCCATCTAAAAGATGCAAGAGCATCGCATTTAAAAATCCAATGTTCAAAAGATTGTTTATCTTCGCCACAACAGGGGCAATACTTGGGACAATCTTCTGAAACTCTACCCATTCTAATAGCAATAGTAGTATTGTATTTATAACCACAGCGTAAACGAATAATCCACGAAAACCCTAAGTTGAATTGGGGATATTTTAAACTAAGCATAATTATAGCTTTATTGTTTGAGAACTTATTACTATCGTAATTTTGACCTTTAATACCTTGAAATTTGGCAACTGATTTCCAGTAACGTTCTAAAATATCGTCATATTTTTCACATTTATATTTTTTGATTTTTTTATACAGTGTTCTAGATTCTTTAGTCCAGGAATAATGATGCATTTTGGGAATAGATTTAATAAGATCCTTTATAATACAGTTTGATTTACTCCATTTTGCAAATGATTTAATCTGTAAGGCTGCACAGACACCAGCAATAGGAGGAATGCTTAGATCTCGAGATAAAGCATAAGTACTCATAGTAGAATTATGTCTAATATAGTCATTGTCTTCTGAACTTGTTTTACCATTTTTAGAGAAGGAGCCGATACACCAAAATAGACCAGTATTAATTAATGTTTGAATTCTGGCCGTTCTGGATTTGTTTGAACCAAGTAAAGGAGAATAATAAATTACTTTACTAATAACAAAGGATTGAAGAACTTTTTTCTTGTATGCAATAGGGATAAGTTTATTTGAGAAGAAATGTGTAAATGAAAGAAGGGATTTTCTAACTTTAAAATGCATGTGAGATATAATGTGTTCTAGTAAGAGATCATCAGAAAAAGGAATACCAAGATAAATATAACTAGAAACTTTAGGAATAGTATTCATTCCTAAATAGAAGGTTGGGTCACTATAGTTTGGAGGAGATTGGAAGTTCATTGGTTTTATAACCATAGTTGCACATTTTTCAATACCAAAAGTCATTTCATTTAAATTAGCCCATTTATGTACCTTTTTTAGTAATTTTTCTAAATTTTTTGCACTTGGAGCAATTAGAACAACATCATCAGCAAAGAGTCCACCACAACACTTTTTTCTTCCAATATTAACACCATACTTTTCACAGTCATTTAGTATATCATTGATGAATAAATTGAATAAAATTGGAGATAATGGACAACCTTGACGAACACCTCTTTTAATAGGAAATTCATTTGATAACATTGAAGCAAATCGAGCACGAGCTTTAGATGAAGTATATAAATTACAAAGAAAATCAAAACATCTACCACGTACGCCATAATGATATAATTTAGTAAGAATGTTAAAAATAGGAACTGAATCATAAGCTTTTTTAAGATCTAAAAAGGCTAAATATGTGAATTTTCCTTGAAATTTTCTTCTTTGGCATATTTCTCTAACGGAAATGAACAAACTAATGCATTCTTCACGGTTGCGAAAGCCAAATTGTTCAGGTCTAATGAAATTGTGTGAGAGTGCGTAAGAAGATATTCTATCTGTTACAATTTTTGAAATGATTTTCAGTCCAACATTAATGAGAGAAATACCTCGATAATTACTACAATCTGATAGGTCGCCTTTCTTAGGGATTGATACAATAGAAGCTGAGTTCCATTTTTTAGGAAAAGACCCATTCCATATTTTATTAAAAATCAATTTAAGACACTTTCCAGCAGCAGGATGTGTTTCTAGTAATTCTTCATTGCAAAACAGAGCTTTGTAGAATTCAATCGGGATACCATCGGGGCCGGGTGCTTTGTTGTTTTTCATAGATGAAATTGTTTTTTTAATATCGTCAACCGTAATGGGATCGTTGATATTCCAGGTAGAGGATCTAAGACTAATATTCCTTAAAGCATGGATCCAGAAGTTACGATTAAGGCTGTGACCTGAGGGATCAAAAGCTAGATCTTTATAATATTCAGCCCATCTATCTAATTGTTTAGTAGGAGAGATAATATCTTGACCAAATTTAGATTTTATGCAAGTAGGGGAGGTAGATGAATACGATGGTTTAGCCATTTTTTTTAAACATCTCCAACCATTTTTGAAATCTTTATTCAAAAAATAATTACCAATTTTTACTATATTAGCTTTAAATCTAGCAGAACGAAATTTGCTCTTTGTTTTCTTGATTAATTTGCAAAGTTTTTCATATTTATTAAATTGTTCAAGGTAATTATCAACATTTTCACAGTTAAAGTAAGGCATAAAAAAATGATATAATTATTTTATATATACATTTTTTTTTATAGCAGTAATTATTGCGTTAATACACACATAGCTAGAAGGACGGCTATATCAATAAATATACATTAAAATTCATAACCAACAATCAAACAAAACTTTCTTTATTTATAAATAATTCATATAGCAAAAAAATATATATATATATTTATATTTTACAATAATAAAAAACGATCTTCGTATTTGCACAAAATTTAAAAAACATAGATATATAACAATTAACGTAATTTAAATTTTAAATATTATAATAATAATTATTTTTTTTGTCATAAAAATATAATTTATTTTAATTTTTTTTTTTAATTTATTTATTTTTAATTTTATTTTTAAATTTTTTTTTTTAAAAAAAGTTTTTTTTTCTATTTGATATATATGCTAAAAAAAAAAACATAAATTATATATAAAATTTTTCATTTTATACACAACTTATAATAATATAATAATTTTTTTCTTTTATAATATTAAATAATTTATTATTTAATAACTTATGCGATTCTTTTTAAATAAAGTAATAAAAAGAAAAAGCTGATATATTGAAAGAATCTTTAAAAAAAAATAATTTTTTGTTAAATAAACAGGTATTATTTTATTTAATTTATTCCTTCTTTTCTTCCTTCTTTTCTTCTTCCTTCTTTTCTTCCTTCTTTTCTTCTTCCTTTTTATCACCCTTCTTTTCTAATTCAGCATTCATCTTTTGACATTCTTCAAATTGAGCCTTGAACTTGTTAGCGTTTTCACTGTTACCGAAACGAATAGCTAAAGTTTCTTGTCTAGCTTCTTCTTCAGCAAAGTCAGCAACAACACTCCAAACCCAGGAACGGTCAGAACCAACATTTGGACTAAGCTTCATATCAGAGGTAATGTAGTGGTTACAGCAGAGCTTTAAGGTCTTATCACGTCTCAT
>JACVTC010000008.1:835000-862500 GCA_016946835.1 Neocallimastix lanati (nom. inval.) | reverse complement strand
ATATTTCTCTTAATACTAAAGATGTAATCAGAAAGAACTCTATATTCTTTGGAGAAATCACAGAATGCTTGAAGATTAGATAAATCACTTCTAAGTTTTAAAATTTTTAATCTTTCTATAAAATAAATGCTTTTCATTTGATAATTTCTTAATGTAAGAAGGGCATTGGGATTTTAGGAACTTTTTACTTGAATTTCATCGCCAACTTCAATGGCTATAACAAGAATTTTCTTTTACGGTTGCATAAGGATATAAAATTTTAATTATTTTTATTGGCTATTTACAATTATTTTTCTTTGAGTTATGGAAAATATGTTATTTCATTCATTTTAGCATAGTTTAAATAAATTATTTCAAATAAATAATATTTAGGAAAATTTTATAATTATATTAAATAATAATAATCATAAAAAAAAAATAGTAATAATTATATATACAAGTATATAAAATACATAAATTAAATAAAGACACATTATTATAAATAATAATTAATTATGAACAATGAGTTGTTGTAGAAACATTAGTGGTTTTACTGGAAAACGGGCAGAGGTTGACACTAGGACTCTTCTGAGAAATGGTGGATCTAGTAGAGATACAGAAATATGAAAATTTAGAATTAATTATTGATTTAGGAGGGAAGGTATTACTGCCAATATAAAAAAATTTAGTTACATAATTGCGACTTTTGAAGATGACATTGTAAGGGTACTTTTGAAAAAAGACACAGAGGTAAAAAGAGCTCCTACATTAAATCAATATGTTAGGAAATATTGGAGAGAAAACCAAAAGAGCAATAATTTAAGACAATTAAAACGTTTAATTATTGAGCCAAAAGAAACAGTGTATAATTTTAATACGAAATACTCAAATTTATATGACTAATTGGAAACGGAAGTTAAAGCATCTATTTCAGTTATAGATTATGTGAATGCTCTTCTACCAAGAACACAAATTTATATAAGGATTGCTATGGAGGAATATGATTCTTTAGAAGATGCTTGTAGCAAGGCAGAAAAATACGAAAATATATTACAGGAATCTTACTGGAGAAATGAAAGAAGTTTAAATAATTATAATAGTTATTCATCTATTAAGCAACCAATTGCTACTTCTATTAATAACACTAATAATTTATGGAATAGAAATAGTATGAATTTTAAGAACTTGAGGAATACTTCTATAAATATGCCTTCTAATGCAATTAAAAAAGTTAATTATAATATCCTAAATAATTACAATAATGTCAATGAGACATTTACAAATTAAAACTTGTTTCTTTTGTGACAAGCCTGGTCATCAATACCATCTGATAATTTAATGATTTAGCCTACCCTAGAAGTTTTTTCCTTCTTATTATTTTGTTCCAATATTTTTGTACTATTATTTTTATTGTTAAATTTATTACTAATATTAGATACAGGTATATTTAATTCCATTGAATTTATATAAATTTTATTTTCTAATGTGTTATTATTAATATTTATATTATTAATTTTATTATTATTTTTATTATTATTATTTTTATTATTACTTTTATTATTTTTATTATTATTATTATTATTATTATTATTATTATTATTATTATTATTATTATTTGTAGTCTAGTTGGGTGAATCATTATTGATAATTACTTGAATTATTATTAATTAAATTTTCATTAATATTATTATTATTGCTATTATTATTTTCATTATTATTATTGCTTCCTTTATTATTAATATATTATTAATATTATTATCTAAATTTGATTTTAAAATTTTCCGATTTCATAAATTGTATGAGATATTGTTCTTAACATTATTATTGATAATTAAATCATTATTATTATTTTTCATTTATATTGTTATTGTAATTGTTATTATTTATTTTAATATCAATATTGTTTTTAAAGTTTCTTTTTGCCTTCGGTAGAGATGCATATTTTTCATCTCTACTACGTTTTGCTACAGTAATAATTGCATCATAATTAGTATTCCATGTTGCTGCAGTTATTACTAAGGAAGTGGCAATTTGATTATAGGAAGTTTACTTTCTTCCATTATTCATTTTTTTTTATAAATTAAAGTAATTTATAAAATTTGGGTCTTGTTTAATTTTGGTTAATTCGGCACAATCCTTAACAAGATGACCAGGTTGGTTACAGAAATAGCATGTTTTAATCTGTAAGCACTGCATTCTATTTACCAAGTCATCCATTCCATCATTATTAGGTATTTGATTGTTGTTAATTTTATAAAAATTATTGTTTCAATTATTTAAGTAATTATTATTTATATTATATGGGTTATTGATTCCATTATTATTAAAATTATTTGGCATATTATGATTATTTCTATGAATGGAATTTGGAGGTATATTTGTGGAAGTATTCTTAGAGTTTCTAGAGTTTCTAGCACTAATTCTATTCCAAGAATTGTTATAATGATAACCATAATTATTTGAAAATGAATTATTATGAAAATTATTCATATTATAATTATTGAAATACATTCTTCTCTTTCTACTACTGTTATTATTATAAGAATTAGATGCTTGTAGAATGTTTTCATATTTTTCAGTTTGACTACATGCATCCTCTAATGATTTGCATTCTTCCATTGCTATTTTCTCATATATTTGTTGCCTTGGTCTAAGTGCATTCTCATAGTCAATGACTGAAATTGAAGTCTGTCTTCATTATCTAATCAATCATATAAATTCAAATATCTTGTGTTAAAATTGTAGACAGTTTCTCTTGGTTTTATAGTCAAATGTTTGAACTGTTTGAGATTATCTTTCTTTTTATTCTCTCACCAATATTATTACTATTCAACTAAATTATTAATATTATTAAACAATTATAACTATTTTAATATAAAGAAAAATTAAAGACTTGTTCGTTTTTATTCTCGAATTCTCAGTTGACTCTAATTGTTTCTCCTTTCTTATAATTTAAATAAGTTTTGTGTTATTTAACGATATATTATTATTAATTATAACAAATCTCAGCTCAATAGCCATTATAAAAATACAATATAATATTTAATATATACAATTAATCCTCAAATTTTTTTTTTTTTTTTTTTTTTTTTAAAACAATATGACAACACTATTGTACATCCCCGATATCTCCACCAATTTTTGATATGTAGGACTTTTATGTGCAATAATTTAGAAGCAGTGGGTTTTTTTTAAAATAATAGTTGTTCAGTAAAATTTATTAATAAAATTATAATATTCGTACAATTAAAATATTAATTCTAATTCCTAAAAATTTACAAGAGAGTCCTCTATTTCTAATATAAATAATTTAATCTATTTATAAAAAATAGGTAATATATTAATTATATTCTAATATATAGAACTAAATTAATTTTATATGAATTAAAGTATTATAATTATTATAATTATAATAATATATATTGAAATAAAATAAAATAAAATAATTATTATCAAAAAGATATAAATTTAATATTTAATAATTATTATTAAATATACAAATATGTTACACTTTATATGTGGTCATCCTGATACACCCTGCTATAAAGTTTGTCTGATATTAGTTTGTCTATTGTGGCTGGGATAGTATGATCAAGACTTACAAGTAATAGTCTAAAAAAAAAAATCTATAATTAGTATAAGATATTTAAGAATTATAAACTATTTATTTATTTATTTACTTATTTACTTATTTCTTTATTTCTTTATTTACTTATTTATTTCTTTACTTATTTATTTATTTATTTATTAATTTTATTTACTTTAATAGACCTGATTGCGTTTGTCCATATAATGTCTTATTCAGTTCTCAATAAGATTGTCTATAATTTATGTCCACCATGAGGTATTTCAAATTAGCCATCTTAATCTAATTCTGCATTTTAAGTATGCTATTTTTAACGTCTAAATGATAGATGTTAAATACTGTTGCTATAGCTTTAATAATTCTCAATGAATCTTTTTTTTTAATGTTGGAAGATATTATTACACTGTGGTCTATACCGTATCTTTGCGTAAATCCCCAAGCCACCTATCTTGCCTATAGTTTATTAATAGTTTTATCTGAATTAAATTTATAATGAAAAAAAAAAAAAAAAACATCCATATTATGAAGATATATTATATTACTACCATTTGGAATTTTATTTACAATGCTGAAAACTATTAAATTTATTCATATTATCTAATTCATTCCATAATCATCATTTTAGTACCTATTATAATTTTCATTTTGAATATAAATATTTAAATAATTTAAATTTTTATTTTCCAAATGGGTCATTTGCAATGCTATGATTATAAGTAGTGTCATTTATTTATATATATATTTAGTTTTTTTTTTTTTTTTTTTTTCAAAAGGCAAACTACTATTTTGAGGGTTTTGAAAACTATAATTTAAATAATTTTAATGATAATAGTTTTATAGATTATATATTACAACTATTAACTAGAATATGAATGCCTAGTAATAGTATTAATTCTTAGAATTAATCTTAATAAAATATATTATTTTGGTATTAAATAAAAAGATTTTTAATAAAAATTAAATTTTTAATTATTGAATATCTTAATTTAAAAAATTTGTTAAATTTTGTATGTGATAATTATTATTTTAATTTTAATTCCTTGTTATAATTAATAACACATCTTACCCTGACCAGGATAACTCAAATTAAACCAGAAATTTTAACAATAATTTTATCAGTTGTTTTCTGGTTACCTTAAGATGTTTGGAAATTTCTTTCAGAAATCCTGCTCCTGAGATTCCTATGACCAAAATGAAGTTGAACAACTAAGACAAGAAGCTACTGGACTGCTGCTGATATTATTGACGGTGCTACGAGTAATCTTTGTTTCTAATAATGATTTTAGCCAAATAATATGAACAACTTGAAAAACAAGATTAAATAATTATTTACAGTATTATTAAAAATGTAAACCAAAGATTAAATTCTGGAAAACCCTGATCCTCAAGGAGATGAAAGATTTGGCACTCCAACATCACTATTTATTAACCAAGAAGTCAATGATAGTTCAACTAGTACTAACTTTGAATTCAGAGAGAGATATAATCATGAAAACTAAAATTCTCTGTTCTTTTTTAAAATCAAGTTCCTGAACCAAGATTCTTTTTAAGAAAACCACATCTGAGAAACTGAATTGTATTTGCCAACTCGATGAAGATACATTTAGGACAACCCAAAATAGATATTTTATTTGAAGAAACAATAATTAATTTTGTCAAATCTCATTTTTTAAGAGATTCAGCAAGGAATTGGTATTTAATCAAGTACAGGGATAATGTTAAACTAGGTTTTTATGATTAAATAATTAATTGGTTTAAAGATTGCTTTTTCTAATGTTGCTAATTATAAATTAGTAAAAAAAAAATTAAATTAATTTCATTAAAACATTAATGAATTTAGAAATTTACACATGTTTATTTAAGTGGGAAGAAGAACCTTTAACTCTGATATTTTATGATGGATGACGTTTCCAAAATGTCAAGAAGAAATTCAAACATCCGAAGTGTTTTTCAACCACTAAAGAAAATATTATAGCAAACCTGAATTTTATTTGAAAATTCTATTAATATTAAAAGCTCAATTCGACAATCCGACACTTTTAAAAATAGTAAGAAAAGAAATTCAAATAACAATTCCAAATTATAAAAATAATTATAAATAGTATAATAGTAATTATTACAAAAATTATTACAACAGTCCAGAATGATAATAATAAAAAATAAAAAAAATAAAAAAAAATGTTCTAATGTTAGTAAAATAACAGAAATTAGCTCAAAAATTATTAAATGAATATCAAATGGAGTCATTGAATATTCGAAATTGATAGTTTTTATTATATGATATTCCAATTAATTTAGACTCCAATTCAATTTGAGAAATTTCAGAAATTTTTTTTATACTTTTATGTAATAAAACTCCAAACCAAATTATACCGTTTAAATTGTAATTTTTAACCACTAAAATAATTTAAAATATAATCAATTCTAGATTGAAGTTTATATTGTAATTTTATTTGGACAGAACTAATTAAAAAAAAAAAAAAAAAAAATTAAATTTAAAGACACAAATAACCAGCAACATTATTCAAATAAATAGTATTAGTGGACCACAAAAAATTAATGAATACATATTAAACTCTATTTTCAAACAAAGAATTTCAATAAATAATTCAATTTATTCAATTACATTTAAAGAAGAATTTTTAGTCATAATAAAATTCCCATATATTTATTATTTGGGAATATATTTATGGAAAAATATAAATTACATCACAATTATAACAATAAAATTATTTTTTTTTTCATATTTAAATTTCAATAATTTTAAAAAAAAAAAAAAAAAAAAAAAAAAAAAATTTTTTTTTTTATTACCAAAAAATTATAAAAAGTTTATTGATAAGGTTCAGTTAAGAAATTAACTTTATACACTTCAAGAGAGGTTTTAAGTATAGTTTTCTTTTAAGAACTTTTTATTTATTTATTATATATTTTTGAACTATTTAGCTCCTTCAGCAATTAAACATTTTTTTGTACTATTTATACTTTATCTTAATTATAAATTTTATATTATTATAACATATGATTTTTACTATGAAATATATAAATTATATTAAGGAGTAAATATCAGGTGTTATAATAATATTCTCTAATAAAATTCCTATTCTTAATAAATGTTATAAAATTACTATTTTTCTATATGAACTATAATAAAATATTTCCTAAACTCTAATTAATATATTTTTCATATTTACTATTTATCTATTTGTTTTACATTAATTTCTTACATTTTGTATTCATTAATTTCATTTAATACGTAATTATTATTTACATTTATATTTTATAATTATTTTATGATATTTTTACACATTTTCTTATTTTATTATCATTTCATATCATTATTTATAAAAAATTATATAGTCAAAGTTTTAATGTAAGAATTTTAATAAAACTAATTTTTCAAAATTTAATGGAAAGCCTTTTGGATAGCATTGTGGTTACATAATATCTCAGGAAAGAAAACCTCAGGGCTTATTTATTTTTTTTTTTTTTATTATTGAATAATCAAAAAAAAAAAAATTTTTTTATTGTATAATGTAATATAAAAATAAAAAATAATAAAAAGATATTAAAATAAAAATAAAAAAAAAAATCCAAAAAAAAAAAAAAAAAAAAAAAAAAAAAAAAAAAAAAAAAAAAAAAAACAGAAAAAAAATAAAAAATAAAAAACAAAAAACAAAAAAAAAATAAAACAATACTTTGATTTATTTTATTTAATTCATTTATTTCTGATTTAAGATATTAATTTTTTGTTGCTTCAAGTTCAACAATAAAGCTTACTCTATATCTTCATTTCCACTTTAACGGACATTTAGTAACTATGTTTTACCATTTACTTTATTTATATTTGCTCTAAGGGCGACTAAATATTTTATTATACTTTTCATTTCCATTTAGACATATCTTAAAATATTGATGTTCTACTTTTTTTTTTTTTTTTTGTCTTTTGTATTAATATCAGCACCATGTTCAACTAAATATTTTGCTACCTCCACATTTCCACTTACACATGCATTGTAAAAAAATGTTTCACAGTCCCAATTTTTTAAATTTGATTAAACCATAATTAGATAGTATAAAATGAATTAAATATTTATATTTTGTAAATAAGAATAAATAATAATAATAATAATAATAATAATATTAATAATAATTAATTAAAATTTATATTTATTGATAGTTAAATTTATTTAAAACTAATTAATATATAAAATATTGGCTATATATTAATAACTAAAATTATGATAAGATTAACCATAGTAATTATTAAAATAATTGATTATAATGATTTTATATATTATGATAAAATAAAATATTTATAAAATACAAAAATCAAAATTATATTTCTTTTTTAAAATCTTTTTATTAGAAAAAATATATATATATTATTATGATATAGGATTATATTTTATTTATTTTTAATTAATTAATTAAGTATTGAATATATCTATCTATTAGTTTTTTTTAAAATTATAAGATACAATGAATTATTTAATTTTAAATCTTAAAAAAAAAAAAAAAAAAAAAAAACACAATTAAAAAATTTCAAAAGTTTAATTTTTTTAAATGAAGAATATTGGATTATTATGACTTTGCCGCCATTTTAAAAAGGAAAAATTAAAAAGAAATTTAAATTTTAAATTAAAAAATCAATTCGAATTTAAACTTTTAAAATAAATAAATTTAAAAATATTTTTTAATTTAAATTTTTATTTTTATAAAAAGATATAATATATATGAATGTTAAATGATGTATATGATATTTAATAATGCAAACTATAACACACTATGTAAGAATTATAATTCAAAGAAATAAAACTTTTAGGATAATAAAAAAATATAAAATAAAAATAAAATCCTTTTTTCTTTTAACTTTTTTTTTTTATTTTTATTTTAATTTTTATATTTATTTTATATTAATATTAGAATATAACTTTTAAAAATGTTTTTAAAATATTTTAGGTTATGTAATGACAATTATAGAATATTTAATATATTATTAAGTTATGTCTAGAGCTTATTATTTTTATATTATTCTAAATTATTTTAAATTTAATATAAAATTCCTCAACATAAATATAGTATTTTATTTATTATTTTATCCCAAGAATTTTTAACAAAATTTATAAAAGCAATTGGTAAATTAAATTTTTTTAAATATTAAGAAATTTAGTCAATTATTTATTACTATTATTTTTATTTAAAAACAAAATATTTTATAAAAAAAATAGATCATATAAATAAATAAAATATTGATATAATTCTATGTTATTTATAATAAATATTTAATGTTAATTTATTTAATATTTATATATATATTTTTTAATTTTATTGTTTTTTTTTATTTAAATAAAAAAAAAACAATTACTTTGATCTATCTGAAGGTATGAAATAATTATATATATTTTAAAAAAGTTAATTAGTTATATTTTTAGTTTAGAAATAAATATTATAATTCCATTTTTTATTAGAATTTATTTTTTATTTATTTATATAAAAATATTATTTATAAATATATATAAAATATTTAAGAAAATAATAATAATAATAATAGAATATTTGCTTTTATAAATTTAAATTTTTTAAAATTATTGAATTTAATAATTTTTTTTACTAAAATTAAAAAAAAAAAAAAAAAAAAAAAAAAAAAAATTAATATATTTATAATACTTCTTTAGCTTGTAATAGCGGTAAATTGAATATATATATTTATGTAGAATAAATTTAATTTATATATAAATATATTTATATTATTACTTCTTCCCATATTACCATAAATTTTAAATATATATATCATTATAATTAACGAAATATTTATTAATAGGGATTAGCAAATGTTCAAATTGTAAATATCATTTTTATATATTATTATTCTATTCATAATTATATTACTGTTTGAAATCATTCTATAATACAAAAAAAAAAAAAAAAAAGAGAGAGAAAAGAAAAGAAATAGAAAAAACTTAAAAATATTTTATATTTAATTTTTTGAAATATATTAAAATTGCTTTTTTTTTTATTTTATTATTATTATTATACTAAAATTATTTCATATAAATAGATTATAAGTATAATTATATATTTAAATATGTTATTAAAAATTTTTTTCATAAAATTAATAGTAAATGACATACACTTTTTTATTATTAATATTATAAATATTTAATTATTATTTATTTCGTATATTATAAATGTCTAGAAGGATATTGGTGTATTAAATATAGTTGGTGTGGAACTTCCTATAAATACTGAAACATAAGTGAAGGCTGTCAAACCGAATTTGGAAACTGTGTAACTAAGAAGATTATTAAAAAAACCACAACTAAGAGAATTAAAACGGAATCTAATAATGGTAAATGTAATAAAAAGTATGGTCAATGTCCACATGGTGAATGTTGTAGTAAGTATGAATATTGTGGTACTTCCATAAAATACTGTAAAAAGAGTTCTGGATGTCAATCCAATTATAGTAAATGTTGGTAAATCCTATCAATTAAAAAAAAAAAGAATGATTTAAAAATTTAGAAGTCTATATATATATATATAAGTTATTATTAAAAATTGATAGCCATTTTTCATAATTTAAAATTTATAAAAAAAAAAAAAAAAAAAAATTATAATTATAATTAATTAAATTTATTATTAATTTTTGAATCGTTGATTAAAAATTGACTATTAATTATTAACTTTTTGAAATCTATTATATTGAATTTTTTAATTAAAAAAAAAATAATTTATATATTAAAAATTAACTATTAACTATTTTAATTTATTGATTTTTTTTTAAGAAAAAATTTTTTTAACGAATAATTAATAAAAATATTATATAAAAAAAATAATAATTTTTTTTTTTTTTTTTTTTTTTTTTTTTTTTTTTTTTTTTTTTGCTTTTTGTTTTTTGGTTTTTTTTTAATTCTGTATTTATTATTTTTATTTATTTATTTATTTTATTTATTTATTTTTTTTATTTTATGTACAAATATTTTTATAAATTTTTAAGAAGAAGTTATTTTTTTTTTTATTATTTTTTTTGGACCATTTATTGAGATTATGTTCAGAAAAAAAGATTCATAGTAAATCAAAGGTTTCCTTTTTTTCTTTTCTCTTCCCTGTCTAAAAAAAAAAAAAAAAAAAAAAATTCCTCTTCTTCATGAAGAGCACTCAATATAAAATAATAAATATTATTATTATTATATATAATCCTTTTCTGAATCTATAAGATACATCCAAAGATTTTTATTATTGCAAAACTTCAAAAAGAGATCATCAAGAAAAGGTAAAGAATTATTTCTGTAAAATTTCCAAATTCTTTACAGGCAAAGATCCAATGAGAAAAGCTAGGGAACACTAACACCACAACATGGGCAACATTTAGGGCAATCTTCTGAGACGATTTTTCTTTTAATGGAAAATACTTAAATGTCAACTTTAAAACCACATCTAATTCGAGAAATCCATAAAGAATTCCTACTGATACTTAGGACATTGAAGTATTAAGTTTTTGATTTCTGAAATAAAACCAAAATCATTCTCCTTGTAAATAACTGCGTTTTTAGCTTTTGAGAGTTTTTTTTTTTTTTTTTTTTTAGTTCAAAAATTACAATAAAAAAAAAAAAAAAGAAAGATATATTATTAATGCCTATAATAAAACTAATTTTTTTTTTTTTTTTTTTTTTTTTTTTGACTTAGAGAAAACTTTATTTAATTTATAATAATAATAAAGTTACATGAATTTAAAGAAAAAAAAAATAATAAAATACATGAAATAAAATATTATGTATATATATATATATATATATTTTTTTTTTTTTTTTTTTTTTTTTTTTTTTTTTTTTTTTTATAGCCGCAATTGTTGAGAACTTTTAATCTTTATTTATTTATACTTATATGAAATACATGAATACTTTTAATTTTAATAAAAAATAAAAAAAACACAGAATTAATAAAATAAATAAATATTACTTGTCCAATATGAACATAATAATAAATAAAATAGTTAACGTGAAATAAAAAGTAATAATCAAAAATAAGTGTATAAATAAATTCAGAAAAAAGTTCATAGGCAACGAACCTCACCTCCTTATGGATTAGGGTTTGAATTAACTATATGAAAGAAATTATGGTCTTCTCCTTCAAAGGCATTGGCCCTGCTAGCCTGTCTTACTGCATTTTCAGCATTGACGCTCCTGGTTAGTTTGCGCTTAAACTTTCGGAATAGTAACCCTTGTCGAGTACTAGCCCGAGGCATAATTTCTGTAAAGAGAGCCACAAATCGCACCAAGAACGGCGTTTTTGAATAATCACCAGAAATGATTTGGCTCTTAAACAAAATATTCCATTCCTTTTTATAATTTAAATCTATTATATCTGCTTCCCTTCCACCAAGAAGAAAGTTATATCATCGGTACCACGTCACTTATATATTTACACACTTATTCAGAAAATTACTTAAATTACCACGATTTTCACTAAATGAATAATCGAACTATTCACTAAATTGGAAGTAACGATATAACGATATTATAATTTTCATTATCACTAATATTAATATTTCTATTTTCACTATTACTATTTCTACTATTATTAACAATATTATTTCTATTGTTAATATTATTAATATTATAAAACTTCATTACTACTATCAGAATTAGAACTTAATTCTATATAATACTCTCTGTAAATTAAAAAAATTACCAAAAAAACAAAAAAAAAAAAAAAATATTCTTTTTAAAAATTCAAAAAAAAAAAAAAAAACTGAAAAGAATATAGACATACTATTTTTATTTTAATTTTACTTATGTATTTATTTACTTTTTTTTTTTTTTTTTTTTTTTTTTTTTTTGTTAGTAATGATTTATTTATATGAAAATATAAATAAAGACGATATTAATTATAATAAATAATAGATTTTGTCAAAATGTTTTTTTTTTTTTTTTTTTTTTTTTTTTTTTTTTTTTTTTTTACTGGTATATTATAAATAATTCTTTCTGTTTCTCTTTTCCTTTTAATTTTTTCATATATTCCTTTTATATATATAATATATAAAATAATGAAAAAAATTAAAAGAAAAATATATATATACATATAACACTTTATATATAAAATAACTATTAACTATATAACTAATACATATTTATTTATGGTATATATATATTTGTTTAAATGTTTTGACTTGCGATAATAATATAAAAGTTTGAAAAAAAAAATGCTTTCAATATATAATATTAATATAATTATAGTTTAAAATATATTGATAGGTATATATTACACTGTATAATTATTTAATAATAAGTATAAAATGGATATAATATAACATTATTAATATATATAATAATAAATTTTTGTCTACTTATATATTTATATTATGACCATATTTTGATATAAGGATTTCTACTTATGACTTTATTTTGATATAAGGATTTATGTAATGATTTTTGGTTTATCATGTTTTTGTTCTTTTTAAATTTTTTACTGTTAATTTTTTTTTTTTTTAAACATATTCAAGTAGTTTTTCTTTTTTTTTTTTTTTATTCCTTTTGAATTAAAAAATAAAAAAAAAAAGAATATGATTAAAAAAAATAATTATATGCAATTATGCTACTTGAGGAGCTTGATTATTATTAGGATTAACAGGATTAACAACTACTTCCGGTAGTGAGTTAATATTAACATTATATGCTGGTAAATTTCTTATATTAATATTATTTTCAGCATTATTATTAATATTATTATTAATTGTACTATTAACATTATTATCATTAATTGAATTATTAGTGTTGGTATTATTTCTTATAGTGTTATTTCTACTAATAGTATTTTCATTAATATTAGTTTCTGTTATATCCCAGGTTTCATCATAAGAAGGTGGTAAATCTGCAAAGGCAGCTTGTGTCTTTGGAGTTGGTGGTGTATATGGAGGTAAATCGTCTTCTGGTTTATTTTCATTGGCATCATTTGGTATAACTACCACAGCGGTTAAATTGCGAAGGCGACCATCACTATCATCTTCTTCTATAGTAGTATTAATACAGAAAAAGTCAACAACAACGTAGCAAACTAATAAAAATATAAACCAATCGACTATCATTATGAATAAAAAAAAGTATATAATAGATAAAAATTTATTATTTTTAACTTTCTTTTAATAATTTAATATCCTTTTTTATAATATTTATTGTTATTTCTTGATTTTTCCTCTTTTTCTTTTTTAACTAAGTATCTTTTTTTTTTTTTTATTATTATTATTGTTTGTATTTAATTATTATTATCTGTTATTATAACTGTTTTTTATAAATATTATTTTTAATTTATATATCAATCATATATTAATTACAAATAATATCCTTTACTTTTTTTATTTTTAGTCTGTTAACTAAAGTTATCAACTTTTTTAAAAAAAAAAAATATTAGTTTTATTTGTACAATTTATTTTCCAATTATTATTTATTATAATTTTGTGATATACTATTTATTTATAATTATATATCTTTTTTTTTTTTTTTTTTTTTTTTAAATTCAAAAGAAAAATTTTTTATATAAAATTTTTTTAAACTACATAAGAAAATTTTTTGTTTTTTTATAGGTACATGAAGAAATATTAATAATATTAAATATAATTATATTAATAATATATTAATAATTCTATTATATAAAAAAAAATAATTATATTTATTATTTTTATTAATAATTATTATTTATTATTATTTATTAATAAATACTCTTATTATTATTCAATTATTTATTATTCAATTATTTATTTATTATTATTCCATTATTCCATTATTAAATATAAAATTCTTAAATATTTAAAAATTAAATATTTAAAAATTAAAATAAAAAAAAACAAAAAAAAAACGGATGACAAAATAATATGATTTTATTATGCAATTATTTTAATTATTTATGTACAATCGAGAAAAGAAAAGAATAATAATAAAAAAAAAAAAAAAAAAGGAATAAAATTTTTTTTCTATGTTTTTTGATTTATAAATAAAAAATAAAAAAATTTTTAATATTATTCATATTAATATATTAATAATATATTTATGTTTTGACTTTTAATAAATAGATTAATTTATTTTAAATAGATATCAATATATTAATTATATTAATATGTATATACTAATAATATTATTTAATATATTTTATAATATATTATTATTTAAATTAATTTATTTGTTTAATAATAAACTTTAATAATATAAATAAATAAATAGTTGAATAAATAATAAATAAATAAATGAATTGATAAATAAATAATAAATAAATCTGTAATACAATTTTCTATAGTGAAGTTAATGGAATATATTTTGTAAAACATTCATCTTTTCTATTTAATAAAAATGTACGATATTATTTTCAATGTATACAATATATATAAAATATGAAATAAAATAAAATAAAATATATATAAATATATAAATAAAATATATACATAAAATAAAATATAAATATAAAATAGGAATAAAATATAAAATAGAATAAAATATATATAAATATATATATAAAATATAAAATAAAATAGAATATATATAATAAAAATATAAAATGTATATATAAAATAAAATAATGATATAGAATAAATAAATTCAATAAATTTTTATTGCTATTGAATATCAATGAAATGAAAAGATTTTCTGTATTTTTTATTATTATTAATCTTATTATTAATAATTTTTTTCTTTTTTAGTAAAAAAAATTTCATATAAAGAAAATCTTAAAAATTATTTTAAATATGAGGCTTTTTAATTTTATTTTATTTTTTTTTATTTTTATTTTTTTTTCATTCAATATTTCTTTTTCTTTCTTTTTGTTGCTGTATTTTAGAAAAGATTTTATTTAATATTTCATGGCCATCAATTTTTATTATTTTTTATTTTTTATTTTCATAATTAGATTCATTTCATATCAATTTTTAAAATTAATTAATTTAATCATTCTTTTTATTTTTTAATATTTTTTAATATTTTTTATTTTTTAATATGAATTTGAACGCCTGCCTCCAAATTTCACATCACATTGAATTTATTGAAGGAATCATTCCACATTAAAAAAAAAAATCATTAAAAAATTAAATATGACTAGTAATTAAATTAAAAAATAAATAATAAATGATCATAATCAATTCATTATTTATTAATTATTAATAAGAAATATTGAAAAAATTAAATCATGAATGATCATTTATTATTTATTATTTATTATTTATTATTTATTATTTATTATTTATTATTTATTATTTATATTTTTATATAATAAAATAAAAAATGTATTAATTAATTTTGATAATTAATTAAACTATAAAAAGAAATTTGATTTGTATTTTTGATTATTAATAAATAATCATAATAATAGTAATAATTATATTAATAATAATTATTAACAACCAAATTATTATTCAATTATTTATTATTTATTAATAAATACTCTTTTTATTATTTATTAGTAAATACTCTTTTTATTATTTATTATTTATTATTTATTAATAAATACTCTTTTTATTATTTATTATTTATTATTTATTAATAAATACTCTTTTTATTATTTATTATTTATTATTTATTATTTATTATTTATTATTTATTATTTATTATTTATTAGTAAATACTCTTTTTATTATTTATTATTTATTATTTATTAATAAATACTCTTTTTATTATTTATTATTTATTATTTATTAATAAATACTCTTTTTATTATTTATTTTTTATTATTTATTAATAAATACTCTTTTTTATTATTTATTAATAAATACTCTTTTTATTATTTATTATTTAATTATTTATTAATAAATACTCTTTTTATTATTTATTATTTATTATTTATTATTTATTATTTATTATTTATTAATAAATACTCTTTTTATTATTTATTATTTATTAATAAATACTCTTTTTATTATTTATTATTTATTATTTATTAATAAATACTCTTTTTATTATTTATTATTTATTATTTATTAATAAATACTCTTTTTATTATTTATTTTTTATTATTTATTAATAAATACTCTTTTTTATTATTTATTAATAAATACTCTTTTTATTATTTATTATTTAATTATTTATTAATAAATACTCTTTTTATTATTTATTATTTATTATTTATTATTTATTATTTATTATTTATTATTTATTATTTATTATTTATTATTTATTATTTATTATTTATTAATTTAAAGCATGGTAAACTGTATTCATAAGTTTTCCATACATTAATAAATAAAAATAAAAAAAAAAAAGTTATGATTACTCATATTTTATTATTTAATTAATGTAAAATATTAATAACATATAAACACATATATTAAAGTATATTTAATATTTAATTTTTACTATGTCATTTTTCCAATTCATATATTATTAATATATTTTAATATATTTAAAGTTTAATTTTTAATAAGTGTGATTTTTATCGCATAACAAATGCAAATAATATTTAATATTTTATTATAGTACTGATTTATTGTATCCATTTAATTTATTAATATATGTATTAATTTAAGCAATAATATATTACAATATGACAATGTAATAGTTTTGATTACATGTGTAAAAGTTTAAATTTATTAAAAAGATAAAAATAATGACCTTTTCAAAAAAAATAACAAAAATAAATGAAAAAGATTTATTTAAGAATAAACATTAATAATAATAATAATAATAATAATAATAGAAATAATAATAATAATAATAGAAATAATAATAATAATAATAATAATAATAATAATAATAATAATAATAATAATAATAATAATAATAATAATAATAATAATAATAATAATAATAATAATAATAATAATAATAATAATAATAATAATAATAATAATAATAATAATAATAATAATAATAATAATAATACTAATAATAATAATAATAATAATAATAATAATAATAATACTAATAATAATAATAATAATAATAATAATACTAATAATAATAATAATAATACTAATAATAATACTAATAATAATAATAATAATAATAATAATAATAATAATAATAATAATAATAATAATAATAATAATAATAATAATAATAATAATAATAATAATAATAATAATAATAATAATAATAATAATACTAATAATAATAATAATAATAATAATAATACTAATAATAATACTAATAATAATAATAATAATAATAATAATACTAATAATAATAATAATAATACTAATAATAATACTAATAATAATACTAATAATAATAATAATAATAATAATAATAATAATACTAATAATAATACTAATAATAATAATAATAATAATAATAAATAATAATAATAATAATACTAATAATAATACTAATAATAATAATAATAATAATAATAATAATAATAATAATAATAATAATACTAATAATAATAAAAACTAAATAAAATAAAAATAAATAGTAGAATATTGAATATAATTAAAGTACAGATTGAATAAAAATAAAATAAAAAATTGGTAACCTATTAAATATGAAAATATATTAATAACTAGGAAGAAATATATTAAATAAACTTTTCATTGGAAATTCATTAAATATTATTTTTAATATAAATTTTATAATAGATCTACCCGGTCTTTTATTATAAAGGCTTCTTAATTCTCACGAGGACGGAATAACCTTTATTAATTAAACACCCGAGGCATATCAATTAGATATTTAATGTAGTTATTTATTGTTAATAATAAATAAATACAAAATAAAGAAAAAATGTTATTTTTACTACGTAAAAATAGCATTTATTATTATTATTAATATAAATATTTATCTACAATAATCTGTGAAATTGATGCTTTAGTTACTTCCTCTTTTGACAGTGAGTTCTTCTTTTCTTTTTGCATCTAAACTTCTTCTAACACTAAGCTATTAATTGTAAATATCATTGATTACTATTAATTTTCATATATAATTTTATTATTTCATATTATATAATTTATTTTATTGTTTTATTATATTATATTATAAATATTAAAATTCTTTGATTTAATATTTGAAATTTTCATTTTATTTACATATATTAAAAATATTCAGCGCTAATGTCATTTCAATGAAATATGAATTTTTTTTTTTTTAATAGTTATTTTTTGATAATTTATTATTTTTTATTATTTGTTATTTATATTAGCTGTAAAGGTCTTTATTAATATTTTAATTTAAAAAAAAGTTGATTGATTTCTATGTTATGTATCATGTGTCTGTTATTATATATTTTCTATTATTATCTATTATAAGTTTCCAAATGTAAAATGATTATAGGTCATTTAATCCCATTATAAAAACCAAATTAAAATCATAAAAAATAAATTTTTATTTTAAATATTCATTTATTTAAACTTTAATATATTGATGTATTACATATAATAAATAAAAAAAAAAAATAAAAAATAAAAAATAAAAAATAAAAAAGTTTATTTTTAATATCAAAAATCTATTTATTTTATTGTGTGTAAAACACATTAAACATCATCATTCAATGAGTTTTATATATATATTTATATATATAAATTCTAAATAACTAACTAATGATTAATTAATATTAGTAAATAAGAAACTATTTATTTTAATAAACAAAAGTTAATAATATTAAATTCACAGAATATATTAATTGCTATTTCTTAAGGTGGATTGATTAAAAAAAAAAAAGAGAGAAAAAAAAAAGGACATTATTTCTTTATATAGAAATTTTTAAAGAAAACGTTTTTAATTATTAATATATGGTAAATAAATAATACGATCATTAAAAATATATGGATATCGCTAAAATTAATTAATAATTAAGGTCATTTATTCAAAATAATTGGATTGAATAATTATAAGGATTCCTTTTAATTCAGTTTTATATATATTTTCAATTATTAATGGTAAAATTATTACAATTTTGGAAATTTATATGATTAATTTTTTTAAACCAAAAATCAAAGGCTTTATTTTGAATAGATCTATGAATTATATTTAATTTTCATCATTTGAACTTTTTATTTAAAAAAAAAAATTGACATTCAATTTTTTAAAAATGAATGCATTTATTTAAAATATGTTGAATATATTGTTAAAAACAGAATAAATATAACACATATAACATATATGTTAAATCTATTAATATAAACTATATTTTAATCAAAATTTACATATATATCAAATATAACATAAAATACGTGCATTTTTTTAATATATTTAACATAAATATTAAAATAACATTAATGTGTTCATATTTGTGACTTTTTTTTTTTTTTTTTAATCTATATAAAGTTTATTAATAAATAATGCATTTTATACTGTTTAATAATTTTAATAATCTAAATTTGATATTTTCAACATTAATTGTAACATATATTACACATTTTTATATATATAAATTTTTTTAAGGCAGAAAAAATTGTTTCATCTTTATTAATTTTTAATTTTTATTAATACTTGACTCTTTTATAGTACTACACTATTTATTTTATTTTATTCTATTTTATTTATTTATTTATTTTATATATATATATATATATATTTTTTTTTTTTTTTTTTTTTTTTTTTTTTTTTTTGAATAATTATAAATAATTTAGTGATAAATATTTTTTAAAAAAATATATTTATTATGAGGTTTTAACATTTTTTTTTTTTTTTAAAAAAAAAATTAGATATAACATTGAATATAATAAAATATATTAAATATAATAATAATAATAATAAAAAAAAAAAAAAAAACTTTTATGTGTTAATAACCTTTTAAATAAATATGCACTTCGAATAAGTTACATTTAAAATAATTTATATATAATTAAATAAAAAAAAATTATTTTTTATTTTATTTTATTTTTTTTTTTTATTTTTATTATTGTATATCTAAAAATGGTAATTTATCTTTAATATCGTTAAAATTCCATAAATACATAAATTCTGTTATTTTAAGCCATTTTATAAGTACATTATGATAACCCCTTAATTTCTCATTATTATAATATATTTTGTCTTGATTTATGGTTTCATGTGGTATAATTATTCTCCAATCTAGCTTTCTCAAAGAATTTAAAGTGTAATCCTTTGGAATCATGGTTGTCCAATACCATGCATGATTTGACCTATAAAAAAATAACTTAAGAGAGTATTCAGTTTTTACGCATTTAAATAATAAGTTATCATATTTTTTTGTTTCTTTATTTGTTTTTGAACTAATTATTTTGCATGGTTCTAATCCATGCTCTTTTAATTTATTTAATTCCTCGTCACTTAAATTTTTAGCTATAGATATAGGTTGATTAATGGTACTTATTAATCTTCCATTATATAATGCTCCTATAGCATACTCAACTATTTTGAATTGTGTAGCTAATTTGACATTAGGTCTCGTTTCTTCTTTTGATTTATGTATAGCGACAACTTTCATTCTTGAATTTATAAGAAAAGAACCAGAGGATCCACTTTTTGTTGCTGCATCATGTTCATAATTAAAACCTGATATGGCTATTATTTTTCCAGTGGAGGCAGAAAGTTCATTTTCTGATTGTTCATTTTCTGATTGTAATAATGGATATTGAAATATAAAAATTGGATCATCTATATTACAAATATTATTATCTGGAAGTAAAAATTTTGGTTTTATTAGATGGATAAGTTCATTTGATAACTGAATAAATGTAACATCGATAAATCTTGATGTAAATTTGAAATTAGAATCATCTAGTTTGATCTTATATTTCTCTTTTTGATTTTCCAAGTAGATATAAAATTCAAAATCCTTATCATTTAGTTTTTTAGCATTAATGATATGATTATTGGTAAGTAAACCATACATTGAATACATTGAATTTTTTGATGTTGGAATTGAGAGTTTAATGAAAAAACCTGATCCTGTAATATCATTTTTATCATTTTTATCATTTTTATCATTTTTATCATTTTTATCGCTTTTTTTTTCTTTATACACTATTAAACAGACTGATCGATTAGCTATTTTAGAAATTTTTTCAAATGGAATTGGATCATTACCTGTAATTTCAATGTAAGTTTCTTTAACACTTTTCATTAGTATAAATTTATATATATATACATATATATATATTAGAAAAAATAAAATAAAATATATATATATATATTTTTTTTTTAAAAAAAAATTGATTAACTAAACATATTTTTTAAATTATTAAATACATTTTTTAATTATATTATATATTATATACCATTTAAAATTTTCCGTCTCTTTGTCGTCACTATCACTATCATTTTCACTTTCATTATCATTATCACTATCATTATCATTATCACTATCATTATCACTATCACTATCACTATCACTATCATTATCACTATAACTGTTATTTTTACTGTCTCTTGTATTATCACTAGTATTGTCATCATTACTGGTACTACTGTTATCATCAGAACTATTTGAAGTGTTTTTTTCAATTAAATATTCCTTTATTAATTTGTTTTGCATTTTGCTTGCAATTGTTAAAGGTGTATCATCATCATAATTTCTTACATTTATATTGGCACCATGTTCAACTAAAAGTTGTACAATTGGAAAATTATTATAGTAACAGGCAATAGTCAAGGGTGTATTACCATCGATATCCTTTTTATTGATATCTCCTTTTTCACTAATTAAATAGGATATTATATCATAATTGAGAAAATAGCATGCTATCAATAAAGGCGAAAGGTTATATTCCACTTCTATATTAACATTTGCGTTATGTTTAATTAAATGTTCTATTATATCCTTTTTATTATTTTTACAACAAATACTTAAAGGATTATTTTTATTATAATTTTTTTGGTTGATATCTTGTGGATATTTTAATATTTCTTTATTTCATCGAAGTTCCCCTTTTTACATACTCTAGTTAAAATTGTATCACCATCATCATTTAATTTATTTAATATTTTGTTATCTTTATTGATTAACCTCTTAATAATGTTTTCATTATCCCTATTAAATGAAATAATTAAGGGAGAATAGCCACGTTTATTCTCTAAATATATATCTGCCTTTTTTTTAATTAAGTATTCTGCAATTGATTCATCTTTATAACAGGCAACCAGTAAAGGTGTATTTCCTTTTTTATTTTTTTGGTTTAAATTAGCTCCTTTTTTAATTAATGATTTGACGATATCTATATGATTGTTATTACAAGAAACCATTAATGGAGTATCACCATTTTTATTGGATAAGTTAATATTTGCTCCTTTTTTTAATAGGTATTTCATTATTTTTTTATTTCCTTTCTCACAAGTAATAGTTAGTGGGGTATCACCGTTCTCATTAATTAAATCAACCTTGGCTCCAAAATCTATTAATTTTTGAACCCTTTCTATATTATTTTGTTTGCATGCAATAATTAATGGTGTATCTTCGCCATTAAGAATCTTATTAACATCGGCTCCATTATCAATCAAATAATCCATGATGACTTTATTATTCTTCATTCTTGCAATATCTAAAGGAGTAAGATCATTATTCCCTTTCACAAGGACTTCAGCTTTATTTTCCAGTAAATCTTTAACAATATTTTCATTTTCAGTATTACATGCAATTATTAATGCTGTATCTCCTTCTCGATTTTTTATATTTACATCGGGATTTCTGTCCATTAAATCTTTAAAAATTTTTTCCTTGTCATTTTTACAGGCTAAAATTAATGGGGTATCACCATTTTTATTTTGTACATTAATATTGGCTTGTTCTTTTATTAAATATTCAATTAATGTATCATTTTTTGAAGTAAATGCCATTAATAAAGGAGTAATTCCTTTAATATTAGTAACATTGACATCGGCTTTACGATCAATTAAATATATTGCTATATCTTCATAATCGCCTTTACATGCATTGAGTAATGGACTAAAACCAAAGTTATTTTGTGTATTTACGTTGGCACCTTTTTCAATTAAAAAACTTATAATATTCATATATCCATGAAAACATGCTACATTCAATGGTGAATCACCATTCATATTACACTGCTCTAGATTAGCATTCATTTTTTCAACTAGATATTTTACTATATTTTCATTTCCTGCTCTACATGCAACAATTAACGGTGTATCTTCACTTTTATAATCAATAACTGAAACTAATTTTTTTTTTATAATATTATCAAAAAAAAAAAAAAAAAGAAAAAAAAAATTTTTTTTTTTGAATATTTTTTGAATATTTTACTATTCTTGATTTAAAATTTACTTTTATTAATTTTATTTAACTTATTAATTAATATTAATATTTTTTTTTTTTTAAATTTCTATATTAAATATGTATTTGTACCTAGTTTGCTATTTATACGATATATGTTAAAGTAAATTGTCATAGTAATTTTATTATGGTGAATTAATGGTTTAATATAATTATCATAATCTTGCTTTTTTATATATATTTTATAATTATCAATATTATCTTCATTAGAATTATTAAAACAATAAAGAGAAGATACTTTTATAATAATTATTATTAGTATAGTTATAGTTAAAATATATATATTTTTTTTAATAAAAATAAAAAAAAAAAATTGAATATAAAGAAATTTCTTTTAAGATTAAAATATTTATATATATATATATATTAATTTTATTATATTATTAATATTAAATATATCAAGTATATGACTAACCATAAGCTTTAAATTCGTTAAAATTTTCAGAATTTCGAAAAGAAATTACAAATCTTGTAAGAATATTATTTAATTTATTAGCAGTATCACAGTTTTCAATATTCACCATAAAAAAATCATGTTCATTTTTGAGTCCCCATGATTTAAGCACAATTTTCCTTTATTTATTATTGTTAATAATAAATAATAATTATTATTTATAATATTATTTTTTATTATTTAATTTAAAAATAATATATATATAAAATAATAATAATAATAATAATAATAATAATAATAATAATAATAATAATAATAATAATAATAATAATAATAATAATAATAATAATAATAATAATAATAATAATAATAATAATAATAATAATAATAATAATAATAATAATAATAATAATAATAATAATAATAATAATAATAATAATAATAATAATAATAATAATATTAATAATTTACCAAACATAATTTTCAATGTAATACGGAAAACTTCTTGAGGTAAAATCTCCTTTTATAACATCTTCAGTTTCTAGTTTTTTAGGTTTTACATTAAATAACGAAAATTTTATGAAATCAGTAAATGAAAATTCATCTATATTTTTATTTTCTTTCATATATACAAAATTTTCAAAATCTTCAATTTCGGATTCATCGTCTCCTTCTAATTCAATATCAAATATATTATTATAATTTTCTTTTGTATCATTGATTATCATATCTCTTAATTTTTTAATATATTCTTGTTTTTCATAGCGTTTTATAGCTTTATTACATAAATTATTAAAAATTCAGTTTATGGAATTAAATAAGAATGATAATGATTAATACGTTATTTATTTCATATAATATAACAAAAAAAATTTAAAAAAAAAAAAAAAAAAAAAATTTATAAAAAATATATATATAAAAAAATATATATATATTAATGATATAATCATAATTTAAATTTATTTATTAAGAATTTAAATATATATATAATATGTCATATGAATTATAAATCTTTACATTCAATATCTTTATATAGTTGAATGTAAACACCACAAACAAATTTATTATTTTCAATGATGGTTCTGTTTAGATTTTTGTTTTCAGTAATTAAATCTGTTATTTCAGCAAAATTTAATGTAATATAGGTACAATCTTTACTAAAACATCTTACTTTTTCAAGAGCTTTATTGTTAAAAAAAAAAAAATATATATATATATATATTTGATGTAATAAATGTTCAATTATATAATAAATAATAAATTTAAAATGATTATATATATAAATTAATTCATAGTTTATAATTAATCAATAATATAATAAATTAAAATAAAATAAAGTCTTTTTTTTTTTTTTTTTACATTTCGAAAAAGAACACAATAGATCATTGCTATTTCTAACAAAAAAAATAACATCACCATAAAATTTTTTTTCGTCATTTGAATTAGCAAAATACTCTAATGTATATTCAATGGGACCATCACTATTTATAAAAATTCTTATATCCCTTTTTAACATTTAAATATTTTTTAATTTTAAGGTTGAAAATTTTCAACAATATATTAATTATTTATTAATACGAGATGAGTTGAAAATTAAAAATTATGTTAATAAAATTTTTTTTTAAAGTATGATAATTATTATGTAAATATTTTTTTTTTATGATGCTATCACACATTACCATGTATAATTTTCAATTTTAAAATATGGTGAAAACAAAAGATTTCTATTTTTATTCCAATAGTCAACGGCAAACTCGTATATAATTTCTTCTTGAATTTCATATTTTTCATTTTTGCATATTTGATTTTTAAATTTATTAAAATATTCATTATCTAAAATATTTTAAATTATAACTTATTATTATTATAAATTATATATTATTATTATTACTAATTATAAATTATTATTATTACAAATTATAAATTATTATTATTATTATTATTATTATTTTAATAATAATAATTTTCTTTTTTTTTTTAGTTTTTAGTTTTAGTTTTTGTTTTAATTTGTGATATGTTGTTATTATTTAATATATTTCAATTTTATATTTACACAAATCCTTATTTGATTCATAAATACATAAATAGATATTAATCATTATATCATTATTTTTTATTAAAACTTTAATGTTTTCATCATAGTCTTCTTTAACAATAAAATTACTATAACCTTCAGATCTATTAATATTAACATCTTTAAAAAAGCATAAAGAAGATACTTTTTTTTTTTTTTAAAAAAAAAAAAAATAAATAAATTAAATATTTCATTTATTTAAAATAATAATTAATGATGTTATTCAAATGTTTTTATAAATGTAAATTAAATGTATATAATATGCTATATATAAATATTACTGTAAGATTTATATCTAGTGGAGTTTTCACTATCTTTAAATGAAATAACAAATTTTATTAAATCATTTTTATCTTCAATTTGGGTATCTAAATTTTGAAAATTTATTTCAAAATAATTATCCTCATTTTCATGATAACTATATTGAATACACCTTTATTATATCATTATAAAAATTATTATTATCATCATTATTATCATTATTACTATAGTTTTATAGGATTTAATTATTATTTATTATTCCTTTTACCAGAAATGACCACAAAGTTCAAAATTTCCTATTTTACCAATATTTTCATCATCAGTGAAGTTCTCTTCAAAATTTGAAATTTTCTCTTCATAAAAACCTCTATTTTTTACTTCTAAACCATTCTTGTTTTGATAATCATCCTCTTCTAATATTAGTTTTAATTCATCCATATATTACTAAAAAAAAAAAAAAATTTTTTTATATTGTATTATTATTTAATGTAATATATAAGAATACAAAAAAAAAAAAAAAAAAAAATAAGTGTATGAATAAATTATGATATATTATTTCAGTTATAAAAATTTTTTAAATGCAACATAATTAATAAAATATGTCATCTTTTTTTTTTTTTATCATACTTTCTGCTATATAATTTTATTATATGAATTTAATATAAATTATTTTTCTTTTTCATATATATTATTACCTAAATATTTTTAATATGATGTTTTGTTTAATATCATCAAAATATCATAATCATAATTTTTTATAATATAAAATGATATTTAAAAATTATTATTTTTTTTTTTTTTTTTTTTTTTTTTTTTTTTTGATGAATAATTTATTATTATTTATTAAATTTTTCATTTGTTACCATTAACAAGAAAATTTTATTTGTTACCATTAAAAAAAAAAAAATAAAATAAAATAAAATAAGGTAAATTTCATATATAAGATTTTATTATATAATAGGTCTAAATTTTTATTTATTATCATTTAAAGTTTATGTCTTAATTTCATATAAATAATTTTTAAATATAAATAATTT
>JACVTC010000008.1:802500-830000 GCA_016946835.1 Neocallimastix lanati (nom. inval.) | reverse complement strand
ATATTAATATATAACTTATAGTCCCTAATATTAATAACAGAGATGTTTTAATGAAAAAGTGATAGAAATAATTACTAATGGATATCAATTCAAAAATAAAAAGTATAACTATAAAGAGTATTTCAGAATAAATGGCATAAACCATCCCTCTCACATCAAACATTACTGATTCTTGATTCCATTCAATGTAACTTAGTATCATTATGATAGTAATAGTTAATAGATAATAAATTATGGTAATCGTTATAATTATATAGCCATAAATATTCTTGACACTACATTCTTTATAATTTTGTCCATCATCCACTATAATTATGGTCACTTTAACTTTGAATGATAAATTCAGTAAAATAAATATTAGACAACTCATAAAATAAAAAAAGAAAAAGAAATATTTATGAGTTTTAAAATATTCCGATATCCTATTAGATTCAGGAAAATCAATAATAAACTTATGAAAAATTGGTATCAAATTTAACAAATTCCCCATAAAAATTAGAACGAATTGGATTTTGCACTTTATTTCATTTAATGTTCCATAGGATGGAAAAATAGAACTCATAATTATTATTAGTCCAGTAATAGATATAATCCAAGAATCTTTAGACATATAGTTAAAATTTTCATTAAATTTTTTGAAAAAAAGTAATAATAAGGAAAGAAACATCGAAACCAATAAAATAATAGTTATCATAAAAACTGCTATTGCTTCTTTTTTATAATTACCATCTTCCGTTATAGAAATAAAATGAATTCTAGTTAAATCATCAATTTTTTCTAGTACTGTTGAAGCCGTTTGATTTTTATATAAAAATTGATGAATATAATTAATTATTTTTTGGTTATAATCATCAAATTCATAATATTTAGAGAAAGATCGACTAGTTAGTTGAAGTTTTTTTATTGTTTCACAATCTATTTTTTCACAAATTTCTTCATCTTCATATATACTATCAATTCCTAAATATTTGTTCTGTATAAAAGACAATTTCTTTTTAAATTCTTTTGAAATTAAATATTTAAAAGCAATAATAGATGCCTCTAATTTTTCTGGTAAAATACTATTGGCAATTCCTAAATTATATCCTGAAATTATTGATCCTGATATTCCTTCCTTAATACCTGGTAGTATTGAGAATTCATATGGAATAATATCAAAAAAGAAATTATCCAAGATCCAAAATTTTACAAATAACCCTTTTCCTTCAAGTAATAAATTTAAAGAAAAATCTAAATTTGAATTAAATATATAATCTATTTTATTTATATGTAAATATATATATATATATATATATGAATTAATTATTATTTAAATGAGAGGGAAAAAATAAATAAATATTTTTTATAAAGAAAGAAAAAAATAATTTATATAATAATGAATTATTAATTATCATAAATTTTATTAATATATATATATATATATTATAATTATTAATTTTTGTTATTTTTTGGTTATATTTAATACCTGATGCTATTTCTTCTTTTATTTTTTTTAGTAAATTTAATGCATTAACTGTTGTATTACTTCTTATATCTGGAAATGGTTCATCAACAGAATTTCTACATGAATATATAAATTCATAAATTGAACAAATCCCATGTTCACTTTCTGTAATTATTTAAAAAATATATATAATTTGAAAACTTATTATTAATTAATTAAATAATTAATTAATAATAATAATAATAATAATAATAATAAAATAAATACAATAATAAATATAACATTAATAATTATATTTATTATATAATAACTATTAACCATCAAATAAACCGTTATAAGCAATCAATTCAGGATTATTTTCTCTCTCAATAATATATTTACTTGTTTCAATTAATTCATCCCATGTTTTTGGAATTCTTTTATTATATTTATTTAATAAATTCTTATTTGAATATAGTACGTTATAATTTATGATATAAGGCTATTGTTATATATATATATGTATTTTGAAATATATATATATGTATATTAATTATCTTTTTACACATATATTTATTTATTTACTTATTTATTTATTTAATTATTTATTTAATAATATTATTTTATTTTATTTTATTTTATTTAATTATTTTATTCAATTTTATTATTTTATTCAATTTTATTATTTTATTCAATTTTATTATTTTATTCAATTTTATTTCATGTTATTTTATTTTATAATCTTCATAAAGAATTTATATTGACAAATTAATTGTTACAACAAATTGAAATATTTACTAATCCAACTAATTTATTCTCATATTCACATGATTGTGAAAGTAACTCAGAATTATATATATCGATATGTTCTTTAGGTAAATATTGTTTTAAATCCAATAAATAGGGTCCATATGTTTGAGTATAAGCATTATCATAAAAGTATAAATCATATTTACTGCTTTTTTTCAATAATGATTCTATCATTGATCCATAGGATTGATTATTAATATATATATCACAGACTGTTAAATAAATTTTTATGCCTAAATTATTTTTTTCGGAATACTCATTAAAATCATCAATTATGGAATGATAAAATTGATCACTATTATAAGGAGTATATGCTATTGCATTCAAAGAAATATCTTTACCATGAATTATAACTTTTTTTTTTAATAAAAGATTTCAATAAATAGTAATAAAAAAGAAAGTAAAAAATAATAAAAAATTAATGATAATAAAAAATATATATATATATATATAATATTAAAAAATTAAATAATAAGATCCAATAATTAATTGTTAATTTTTTTTATATTAAAAATCAATATCAAAAATATATTTATTTATTAATATTTCCTAAAATTCAATATTTAATTTTTTTTTTTTTTTTTTTTTTTATATGATATTATTATTAATAATATTTATTACTTATAAAAAAGAGTATTATAAATATGTATCTAAATATAATTTCAATCATCAGAAAAAGATTATGAATTTATTTAAATTATTTTATTTTATCAATTGTTTTATTCATGAACATCAAATATAACGTATATTTTTTTATATGTATATATAATATATATAATATATATATTTTTTATATATAATATATATATTTTATGTTTGAAAATTGAATAAAAGTATTATTAATAAAAAAAAAAAAAAAAATCATTTCATAATACCATTTATTTTATAAAAAATATATTAAAAATAAATTAATGAATAAATAATATTTTATTTTTATAATTTATTTACTTTATTATTTTTCATTTGTAAATTGTTATTTTTATATTTTTTTTTAATATTATTTATATTTTAATTAAAAAATATATATAATATATAAATTAAAATTAAAAAGCTTATCAATCTTTAAATTAAACATGTTAAGTAAAAAATATTTTTTAAAATTATAATATTTTTAAAATAAAATATTTAAATATATGTATAAAATTTTCCTTCTTATCATTTAAAATAATGAAAGATTTACATTTATTTAAAGTTTTATATGCTAACTTTACATAATTTTTTTTTAAATAAAAATTTATCCTTTTTAACTTTTAAAACACAGAAGTAAGAAAAATTATTTATGTAATAATTGAATATAATCTTTTAATATGATTAGTTATTATTTATTTTTATTTTTATTTTTTTTTTTTCGGTATTTTATTTAAGACAAATGTTCATTTATTTATATTTTCAGTTGTAGTATTATTTAACAATATAAATATAATTGGTTAAATATTTATGAATAAATTTCTTTTAATAAATTTTCATAGATATAAAAAATATCTTTCTGACATTCCCCCTCAAATTTAACTGGAGTTATAAGTTCAATTTGATATAATGATATCATTACAATTGTAGAGAATGGACTGTCTGAAATTATCCATGAGAGTGTTATTTAAATATTTTGTGAATCCATCCGCTAAATTTTTTTCAAATTTGACATAATTCAGTTTAATTTTATTTTCTTTAATTAATTCTCTTACATAATGAAATCTTATATCGATGTGTTTTGTTTTTGGATTTATAGATTGATTTTTGCTATTGTATATTGTCGCTTTATTATCTACATTGATATTGATGAAGTTTATTTTGAAGTCAAGTTCTTTTAATATATTCAAGTACCAAATACAATGTTTAGAGCATTCACTGAGACTATAATATTCTGATTCGGCAGTGGAGGTTGAAACGCAGTGTTGAAGCTTAGAACACCAACTTGTTGGTGTTCCCCCCATAGTTATAATGAATCCGGTAGTAGATCTTCTTGTTTCTTCATCTCCAGCATAGTCAGCATCTACATAGGCTATTATTTCTTTATTCCTTGTGAACCTTAATCCAAAATTTATTGTACCTTTTAAATATTTTAATATTTTCATTACGTTATTCCAGTCTTCCATTGTAGGTTCCTTTGCCTTTCTAGCAGCTTTACTTACAGCGAAGAGGATGTCAGGCCTAGTACATATTGCCAAATATAGTAAGCTGCCTATAGCTCCTCTGTATTCTGTTTCATTTACCATTTGTTTTCTTAGCGTTTCATTTTCAATTGGTTTTAGATTTCTTGATGGTGCTAACTTTAATATATTATATTTTTCTAATAAATCTTTTAAGTATCTCTTTTGACTTAAAAAATATCCATCTTTATATTTAATAAATTTTATACCTATCACGAAATCAACATTTCCTATATCCTTTATATTGAATCTATTTTTTATTTTATTTTTTGTATTTTGTATTTCTTTATTTTTACCTGCTATTAGAATATCATCTACATATACCCCAAGTATACATGTAATGTTATTATGATTATTCCTTTTGATATATAGGCATGGTTCGCTTGTTAATCTTTCAAATCCTATTTTTAAAATAAATCTGTTCAATTGAAGATTCCATTCTCTTCCACTTTGTTTTAGACCATAGATTGCCTTTTTGAGTTTCCATAAACATCTTTTGTAATCTTGATGTCCTTCAGGGGGTTTCATGAATACTTCTTCTGTTAGGTTTGCATTTAAATATGCAGCGTTAATGTCAATTTGTTCTATATTAAAATTGTTTTATACTGCAAATGCTGTAAGGATTCTTAAGGAATCATGCTTTAAAGTAGGAGAGAAGGTTTCTTTAAAATCTATACCATATTGTTGAGTGAATCCTCTAGCTACTAGTCTTGCCTTTCGTTGGATTATATTACCAGATGAGTCCCTTTTATATTTAAATATCCATTTTGAAGATATAAGGTTTGCATTTTTGGGTAATGTTCTAATTGATTTGTATACATTCAGTCTCTTCATGTTGTTTAGTTCATTTTCAACAGCCTTTAACCATTCTGTTTTATCACTAAGGTTTGATATATCCTTATAACTGTTTGGTTCAATAAGTTTGTTTCCAAATTTTTGTTTCTTGATTGGATTAATGATTTCTTTCTCATATTTTTCATATTTTCGTTTTTTACATCTTTGGTTTGACTTTTGTTTATATAAATTAAACATTAAAGTGTTATTTAGTGAATTTTTTATGGTTAAGTCGTCACTATTTTTATGATCGTTATTATTATTGTCAAAGTTGCTTTTAGTGGTATTGTCACTATTATTATTGTCATTGTTTTTTAATCTATTGTTGAATATGTTATTGTTATCGTGATTATTGCTTGAACTGTTACAATTATTTTTATTGGGATTTTCGTTGTTTATATTTTTGTTATTATTATCATTATTATTGTTATATTCGTTATTATTATTATTATTATTATTATTATTATTATTGTTGTTGTTGTTGTTGTTGTTGTTGTTATTATTATTATTGTCGTTGTCATTATTATTATTATTATTATTTTTCTTTTTTGTCTTGTTTGGTCTTTTTATTTGATTGTCTTGTATATCTTTATAATATTTTAATGTAGTTGAATTTTGTGAATGATACTTGTTGTTATTTAAAGGTAGATGGTTGCTATAATAGGAATTATAACTGTCATTAAGAAAATATGAATTATTCCCCCTGATTTCGTGAGAGGGGATAAAATAATTAAAATCATGGGAACATTTATTTAAGAAAAAATTACCAGGTGTGTGTTCAAAGAATTCGACAGTTCTAGAGAAAACTATTTTATTGTTGGAGATATCAAGAATTTTATAGGCAGATGGATTATCGGAATATCCTAGAAAAATTCCTGGTAAAGAATTATTTTCAAATTTATTAAGTAAGGTCTTGGGAACGAAGAAAAAAACTTTGCATCCAAATACGTGAAGGTTAGAATAGTTGGCTTTAGATTTGTAAAGAATTTCATATGGTATTTTATTAAGGTTACCTTTGTGAGGGATAATATTATGAATATAGTTTGCTGTAGAAACAGCATCTTTCCAAAATTGATGACTTAATTTTGCGTCGTTTAACATAGTTTTTGCTGAACTTATTAGAATACCATTAAATCTTTCAGCGCGGCCATTTGATTGAGGATTATAGGGAACTGTGAATTGTTGATTGATTCCATATGATTTGCAGAAATTGGAAAATTTATGGTTAGCAAATTCTGTACCATTATCTGAGCGGGTAGATTTGATCCTAATATTAAATTGGTTCTTTATATTATTAAACCAAATATAAAATTTATCGAAAGTATCTATTTTACTTCTTAGAAATAAAACCCAGCCAAATCTAGAGTAATCATCCAAGATGGTAAAGAAATAGCGACTGCCGTAGAGGGACTCATCAACTGGACCAACTAAATCCATATGGAGAAGTTCAAATACTTGCTTGGATCTATTAAGTGACGGTTTATATGGCTTGTTTTTTAATTTTGAGTTTGAACAAATGGGACAGTGAGAGTAAATGTTGTTTTTAATTAACTTCTTTTTAATAGAATCAATATTGAAATGTGCAAATCTTCTATGTCATAAATTAATTTTTTCTTCAGTATTAAGTGAGATGTTATTTAATTGCTTTACTGTATTGTCAAATTGTTCATTAAAGGTAATTTTGTTATTTGAAGTCCATAATTTGAATGTATTTGAATTATTACTGTTGATACTTATGATCCTATTACCAGCATGGTTATATATAATTACAGAAGGCTTATTATATGAATTGTTAAATAGTATTTTATAATTTTGTTGGATTAGTTTACAAACAGACAATAAGTTTTTATCTACTCTTTTGGAGTAATATACATCATTTATAGTAATTTTAAAGTCATTGATAAAACCATCATATGTCCCAATGTAGTTGACTATGAATGATTCGTTGTTTGCTAGGTAAATTCTTTCATGGCAAGATCTTATATTGGTTAATAAATTTAAATTGTTTGTGATATTTACTGAAGCTCCTGAATCGATTATCCAACAGGTAATATAATTAACTGACGAATGATTGCCATTTTTATTACTTTGAAAATTGATATAATTTATTTCATTCTCACGTTCAGTGTTGTAGTCGTTGGAGAATGCATCAGCATATCTTGTATTATAATTATCTCTTTTTTGTGTTAGGTTTAAATAATTTCTATTCCCCTTTTTATAATTATTTTTTAATTTTTATGAATTGTCCTTATTGTAGTTATTAAATCCCTTTCGTTTATTAAATTTGTTTTTTTTTTTCTTAATTGAAATTCGTAAAAATAGTGGCCAATTTTATTGCTGTAGTTACATCTTCCATTTTTTCTTTTTTCTTTAGAATGTTTGTTGCTTTTCTTTTGTTTGGATCTTTGGTTTTTATTTATATTGAAAATAATATTTTTATTTGTAGAGATGTTACTGCTTGTTTCCTTTAGATTTGAAATATTTATTTCAGGAATGACTTTTTTTACGTAGTTGCAGCATTTTTCCCAGTTGTCAAATTGAAACACATTTATCCATCGCAAGTCTGATGGAAGGCATCTATTCAGAATTCCTAATTTCGAATTAACACTTAATTCATTATAGATGTCTTCTAAGTCGTTTATGAGATTTTGTAATGTTGCAATAAAAATATTGATGTCTTCTTCTATATTAAACTTCAATGTTTTTATTTCATTCTCTATTTCTAATTTTCTCTTTCCTGGGCCTTTTGTGAAAGATCCTCATAGAATTTCCCAGATGTCATAAGCTGTTTTTTCGTTTCCTTCGATTAGTTTTAGAGTTTTGTCTCCCAGTCTGTTTATTATCATCCATTTAGTGGTAGTGTCGTTTTCTATGTCTTCAATACTAGTTCCCTTTTCATATACAAATAAGTCATCAAATTGGTCCTGTATGTATTCTGATAAGTTATCTTTAACATTTTTCTTTCTTAGTTTTTTTATTGTTGGCTTTAATACATATTTTGTAAGCTTGTTGATTGATAATAAATAAAGTATCTTTCTTGACCATCCTCTGTAATTTTAAGTATTTAATTCAATTATTCTGTTAAAGCTTTCAGAATAATTGAATGTGATTTGGTTTCTTCTAGAGTTGTTTTCTTCAGCATCAATAGTGTTAGTTGCAGCTTGTCTTCTTCTCATTGTAAGTGTTTACTTATTTTAATTAATAATGTTTTCTATATAATTGGCTTATTTTAGTATTTATATATTATAATATTATTATAATATTGGTTTATTATATAAATATAGTTTTATTTATAATATACATATTGTTTTATTTATTGTTTATATATGTTTATTTAATTATTATAACTCGATATGGTGTTTAGTTATTATTATATTATTATTTACAAGTAAAAATTAACTTTGGATGTTATTGGACAATATTTTTAGTAATAAATTTAATTAATATTTCATTGGATTATTGTTATTTATATGAATATTAGTTGACTTTTACACAGTTCATTTTCAACTTGATTTAATATATCAGTTGACTATCATATTATTTGTTTTCAACTTAATATATCAGTTGACTATTGTATTATTTGTTTTCAACTTGATATAGTATACCAGTTGACTATTATATTATTTGTTTTCAACTTGATATAGTATACCAGTTGACTATTATATTATTTGTTTTCAACTTGATTTAATATATCAGTTGACTATTATATTATTTGTTTTCAACTTGATATAATATATCTGAATTTTAATCGATATTCTTATAGGTTTTATTTATTAAGGAGGTATGGTTTTTGTTTGTAGTATTAATTAAATTTAAATGTAATTGTATATTTAATTAGTATTTTCTATTTAAGAGTTTATTAATGTATAGATTAGCTATATATAATACTTAGCTTTTTTATTGCTCAATTTGAGAGTTGAGACTCTTAATCTTTTAAAACACAGAAGTAAGAAAAATTATTTAAGTAATAATTGAATATAATCTTTTAATATGATTAGTTATTATTTATTTTTATTTTTATTTTTTTTTTTCGGTATTTTATTTAAGACAAATGTTCATTTATTTATATTTTCAGTTGTAGTATTATTTAACAATATAAATATAATTGGTTAAATATTTATGAATAAATTTCTTTTAATAAATTTTCATAGATATAAAAAATATCTTTCTGACATTAACTATTTTAAAACTTTAATAATATTTATTTTCTTTTTTTTTGTTTTTTTTTTTTTGTTGTTAAATTTGATATTTTTTTAACTTATCCATAAAACAAAAAAAAAAAAAAAAAAAAAAAAAAAAAAAAAAATAGTATGAATTAAAAATGAAGAATTAAATTATTAAAAATAAGTTTTTTTTTATATATATTTTAAATAATATTTTTCGTATGAATTTAATAAGATTATTTAAAAAAATAAGTACCTTTTAATAGATAGCAAAAGCGATTTATTATTATTTTTTTGATTATTTAATTTATTATAATTACTAATAAATATCAATGATGATAGAGATTAATTATGATAAATCTTTTATTTTTAAAAGATGAACTATGGCATTAATACTTCTCTGAAAAATATCATTACTCAATTAATTCATTCCATATTCATTGTTTTTCAATTCGTTTTTTGTAAATTTAAAAATATTTTTATACCACACATAAATTTATAACTAAAAGTCAAAAATAAAATTATAAATAATGTTTTAATATAAAGGTAATAAGAATAAATCTGTATATAAAGATGTATTCATGTTTATGTGATAAATTTATTACTGCTAATATATTAGATAGTATATTTAAATAAAAAATAAAAAATAAAAAAAATATATATATATATATTTTAAAATAATTCGGACTATTTAATGTTTCCAGAAAATCATTAATGAAAAAATCAGAATCAAATATATTTTCAATAATAATTAACATGAAATAAAATAGAGATTTTATTTTATTGAGCATAAAAGTTGAACTTAATATGTTGTAAGTGCTGTTCCCTCTCAATTTATTTATCTGAAGGATTTGAGGAATGAAAAAAAAAAAAAAAAAAAAGATATACCAAATGAGCCTAGTGAACTTTCATTGAAATATACATCACAAACGATAACTATTGATTTTGAAGTAATGTCGAGGATACGATAACCAAGGAGAGATGGAAGAATATCCTAAGAACATGTCTTGCTTTTGTATTATATTCAAATTTTCCCTGTTTGTATCTATTAAGACAAAAAATACTTTAAATCCAAAAAAAAAAAAACTTTAATTTTAAGATATATCAATTTTTTAATGAAAACTAATGTCTGATTAATTATTTCAGCCTGACCATTTTGTCGGGGATTAGCTCATGTAGAATGATTAAATTTAATTCCATTATTTTCAAGATAATCTATAAAATTAAGAGTTATTATTATTATTTTTTTTAAAACCGTTGGTAGATCTTACTTCCTTTTATGTTGTAATTATAAGTATTTTTCATAAGTTTATGAAGCTCAATAAATTTTTGGAATTCTCTTATATTTATTAAATACTAAGAAAATTCATAATTATTATCATAAATAAAACTTATTCTTTATAAATAGATTGATTAGATTTAAATATAATCTTTATTTATTATATATTCAATTATATAAAATAGTTTGGATGTAATTATTTATATAAAATTATATAAATTTTTTTAAAAAAAAATAGAATATCAATGAAAATTACCATTGTATTTAAAATATAATAAAATAAAAAAAAAAAAAAAAAAAAAAAAAAAAAAAAAAAAAAAAAAAAAAAAGATAAAAAAATTCTTTTAAAAAGATATATTCTTTATATATTAATTTTAAAATTAAAATTACAAAAAGTTTTTATTGGTATATATCTTTATAATAAATATATAAATAAAATGTTCTTTAAAAATAAAATATTATATTTAACTATAATTATTAATTAACTTTAGAATAAATAAACATTTTTAATTATTATTATATTATTATTCTCACAATACAATAAATAATTAAATCGTCATTATTTAAACAATTATTATATTATTACTATTTTATTTTTATTATTTTTTTGGTTATATTTAATACCTGATGCTATTTCTTCTTTTATTTTTTTTATTAAATTTAATGCTTTAACTGTTGTATTACTTCTTATATCTGGAAATGGTTCATCAACAGAATTTCTACATGAATATATAAATTCATAAATTGAACAAATCCCATGTTCACTTTCTGTAATTATATAAAAATAAAAATATATTTAATTTGAAAACTTATTAAATTAATTAATTAATAATAAATAAAACTTTTAATAATTATAATTATTATATAAAATAATTATTAACCATCAAATAAACCGTTATAAGCAATCAATTCAGAATTGTCTTCTCTCTTAATAATATATTTACTTGTTTCAATTAATTCATCCCATGTTTTTGGAATTCTTTTATTATATTTATTTAATAAATTTTTATTTGAATATAATACGGAATAACTTATGGCATAAGGCTATATATATATATAAATATATATATTTAGATATATATATATATATTAATTATCTTTTTACACATATATTTATTTTTTTTTTACTTTTTTAATAATAATATTTTATTTTATTCCATTATTTTATTCAATTTTATTATTTTATTCTATTTTATTATTTTATTCTATTTTATTTCATATTATTTTATTTTATTTTATTTTATTCAATCTGTACTTTATATTAATATTTCAACTATTTATTTTATTTTATTTTATTTTATTTCTTATTATTTTATTTTATAATTTTCATGAAGAATTTATATTGACAAATTAATTAATTGACAAATTAATTGTTATAACAAATTGAAATATTTACTAATCCAATTAATTTATTCCCATATTCACATGACTGTGAAAGTAACTCAGAATTATATATATCGATATGTTCTTTAGGTAAATATTGTTTTAAATCTAATAAATATGGTCCATATGTTTGAGTATAAGCATTATCATAAAAGTATAAATCATATTTATTTTTTTTTTTTTCAGTAATGATTCTACCATTGATCCATAGGATTCATTTTCAGTACTAGACTTTATAGCACTGACTATTAAATTAATTTTTATGCCTAAATTATTTTTTTTGGAATACTCATTAAAATCATCAATTACGGAAGGATAAATTTTATCATCTTCATAAAGAGAATATGCTATTGCATTCAAAGTGATATCTTTACCATATATTGTAACTTTTTTTTTTTTTTTTTTTTTTTTGTTAATTTCAAAAAAAGTAATAAAAAAAAGTAAAAAATAATAAAAAATTAATAATAATAAAAATATGTATATATAATATAATATATATATTAAATAATAAATAATATATAAAATGAATTTATATATTATTATATAATAAATAATATATAAAATCCAATAATTAATAGTTAATTTTTTTGTATTAAAAATCAAAAACAAAAAATATATTTATTAATATTTCCTAAAATTCAATATTTCAATAATATTTTTTTTTATTACTTATAAAAAAGAGTATTATAAATATGTATCTAAATATAATTTCAATCATTAGAAAAAGATTATGAATTTATTTAAATTATTTTATTTTATCAATTGTTTTATTCATGAACATCAAATATAACTTTTATTTTTTTATATGTATATATAATATATATAATATATATTTTATGTTTGAAAAATGAATAAAAGTATTATAAATAAAAAAAAAAAAAAATAAAATCTTATTATTTAAAAATAAATTAATGAATAATTAATAGTTTATTTAATAAGTTTATTTACTTTTTTATTTTTCCAAAAAAAAAAAAAAAAGTTTATTTTTCATATTTATTATTATTATAATTCATTATTATTATTATTATTATTATTATTATTATTATTATTATTATTATTATTATTATTATTATTATTATTATTATTATTATTATTATTATTATTATTATTAGTATTATTATTATTATTATTATTATTATTATTATTATTATTATTATTATTATTATTATTATTATTATTATTATTATTATTATTATTATTATTATTATTATTATTATTATTATTATTATTATTATTATTATTATTATTATTATTATTATTATATTATTATTATTATTATTATTATTATTATTATTATTATTATTATTATTATTATTATTATTATTATTATTATTATTATTATTATTATTATTATTATTATTATTATTATTATTATTATTATTATTATTATTATTATTATTATTATTATTATTATTATTATTATTATTATTATTATTATTATTATTATTATTATTATTATTATTATTATTATTATTATTATTATTATTATTATTATTATTATTATTATTATTATTTTAAATAAAAATTTATAAACTATTTTTTAACTATTTTAAAACTTTAATAATGTTTATTTCTGATTTTTTTTTTTTGTTAGAAATAAAGTTTAATATCTTAAATAATGAATAATAATTGAATGTCCTCTCCCATAATAATTTGGTATATTTAACTTAGATTAGTATATTTATTTATATTTAATTATAAATTAAATATGTATGTTATGTAAATGTATGAGGCGCATGCCTGATATACATCAAAGATTTACATGTATAAACAAATATAGTTAAATTAAATTTTTAAGAAATGTAAATGATTATAATCATATAATTAAAATTAAAAATAACCTTTAACAAAAATATAATAATAATTATATATAATTAATAAAGTGATCACACACTCTAAAAATTAAAAAACATAAATTCTTAATATTTTTTCCTTTATTAATCTTAATATTTTTAATATTTATACATTTTAATCAAAATTTATCCATCAAAAAAAAATAATTAGTATTTAAAATAAAATAAAATAAAAAAAGTTTATATATATATATCTTAAAAAACATAAAAAAAAAAAAAAAAAAAAATTCTTTAAAAAAGAAATATTCTATATATATTAATTTAAAAATTAAAATTAACAAAAAGTTTTTATCGATATATATTTTTAAAATAAATATATAAATAAAATATTCTTTAAAAATAAAATATTATATTTAACGATAAAATATTTAAATAAAAGTTTTATTAATGAAAAAAAAAAAAAAAAAAAAAAAATTTACCTTCTATGTTTATTAATTATATAGTATTCATAAAATTAATGATATAGAGTTTATAAAAGTTGTTATTAAAAATAAAAAAAAAAATAATAATAACAGCAATAATAATAATAATAATAATAATAATAACTATTTAAGAATATTTTTAACTATTACTAATAATTTCGTTAAATTTATATATATAATTTATATATATATATATATATATGTATTATTTATTTATTTATTTATTTATTTATTTATTTATTTATTTATTTATTTATAAATTTATAATTTTTTAATTTTATTAAAATATGATAATTATGATAAGTTTATTTTTTTAAAATAAATATTTCAACAGAATTATTAATGAATATCGATAAGAAGAATTGATAATAACAATTATTTTAATAATAAAAATATTAATAATTTATAATTATTATTTTATTATTAATAATATTTTTATTATAATTTAATTATATATATATATATGTATTAAAAGAATCTTTATATGTATATATATATATATATATTGTTACTGATAGATTTCTTTATTTCTGATTAATATATGAAAAATATCAACCCTCAGATATTTCATTCCAATTATTTAAATTATTATTTATTGTATTATTTATAGATATTTGTATTAAATTATATTATAAATTTATCAAACATAAATTATAATTAAATAGGTAATGATAATTTTATAATTGATATAATTATTTATTCATATATGTAATATATATTTATATATATATTTGATCTATATTAATGGTATATCTCGAAAAATTAATTATTAATATTAAAAAGAGTTTTCAAAATACTTTTAAAAATTCTTTTTTTTTTTTTTCCATTTTAAAATTTAAGTAAATAAAAGTTTTTTTAAAAAAAAAAAAAAAAAAAAAAAGGTTTTTTTATTTTATATTATTCAATAATCAATAAATATTACTTTTTATAATTTTTTTTTCTTATCTAATTAGAAAAGAGAATTTGAATTATTTGACTGAAGCATTTGAAACATTTGAAACCATTGATTCATTAATATTTTTTACTCTGATAATAGAATTCTCATTACTTAATGTAGATATGGAGTTTCCAATATGATAATTTCTAATTTTTAATATTATACTAGATTTTTTATCAATGTATTCACTATAATTTAACTGTGATTCTGTTCTACTTATGGAATCAATTCTCCTTCGAAAAGAATTATTTATCACGCAATCTATGTTTAATTCAGTGTTTTTTAGTTCATTTAAATTTAAAAATATTCGTATACCATACATTGATATATAACTTATAACTACTGACAATAATAAAAGTACACTTTGGATAATAAATTTATAAAAATAATTGTTAAATGAGATGAATTTTAGAATAAATAATAGTATTACCGAAAGTACATCCGAATAAATGGCATATACCATCATTCTTACATTAAACATGACAAAATTTTGATTCCACTCAATATAACTCAATATCAACATAACACAAATAATCAAAAGGTAATGTATTATTATAATTATTACAACGCTAAAGCCAAATTTACCAATGACATTGCATTCTCTATAATTTTTTCCATCCTCTATTATAAATGTAGACACTTTATAATCACTCAGAAAATGCAGTAAAACAAATATCAAATCACACATGAAAAAGCCAAGGAAAAAATAGTATTTATGTTTCTTAAAATACATTGATATCTTATTGGTTTCCGGAAAATCAACAATAAATTTATGAAAAACTGGTATCAAATTTAATGTATTACCTATAACAATTAGAATGAAGTAAAGCTGACACTTTATCTCAGTCACTGTTCCATACAAAGTAAAAATAGAACTTAAGACCATAGCTAATCCAATGATTGATATTATCCAAGAATCTTTGGATAAATACTGGAACTTTGCATCAAATTTTTTGAAAAAAAGCAAGATTAAGGAGAACAGAATCATATAAAATAAAATATGAGTCATCACAAAAATTACCATGATTAAACTTTTATATGCGTCGTTATCGATGACAGAGATATAATGGATTCTTGTTAAATCTCTAATTTTTTCTAATACTTCTGAGGCTTCTTCATTTTTATATAAAAATTGAAGAACAAAATTAGAAATTTTTTGATTATAAAATTTTATTTCATAATATTTGGAGTAAGGCCGATGAATCGGTTGAATATTTTTCATCGTTTCACAATCTACCTTTTTACATATATCCTCATCATCATATAAACTATCAATCCCTGCTAATATATTCTCTATTAAAAATATTTTTTTAAGAAGTTCTTTTGAAGTTAAATATTTAATAGCTATAATAGAAGCCTCCAATTTTTCTGGTGAAATATTGTTAGTAATGCCTAGATTGTATCCAGCAACTACTGATCCTGATATTCCTTCTTTAATTCCTGGTAAGACTGATGTTTTATATGAAAGAGTTTCTAAAGAATTATAATCTAAAGTCCAAAATTTCACAAATATTCCTTTTCCTTCTAGTAATAACTTTAAACCAAAAAATAGATCTGATTGAAAAATATCATCTATTATTTACGTATTTTTAAATTAATTATAAATTAAAAGAATATAGAAAAAAATAAAAATAAAAATAATAATAATAATAATAATAATAATAATAATAATAATAAATATATTATAAAAGGAATAAAAAATATATAATTTGTATAAATTAAAAAAATGTTAATCATTTTTTTTTTTTTTTTTTTAGGTAATTATATGAATTATTGATTATCATTAATATTATTAATTAATTAATTAATTAATTAATTTCAAAAATCAAAAAAAAATTCTATTTTTTTTTTTTTTTATTTTATAATTATTTTTTTTATTTTGTTTTTATTATTTTAGTCAGACACCTGATGCTATTTCTTTTTTTAATTTTTTCATTAAATTTAATGCATTAATAGTGGTTTCACTTGTTATATCTGGAAACGGGGAATCAGTAGAATTTCTACAGGAATATATAAATTCATAAATTGAACAAATACCATTTTCACTCTCTATAATTATATATAATTATATATATATTTATTTATATACTTTTATATTTATTATTTTTTTTTTTTATATTATTATTAATTTTTCTTTTTTCATTTATATTTAAAATTTTATTTTTCTGAATTTTCATAATAAATACTAATAATAAATTCTAATAATAAATACTAATAATAAATACTAGTAATAATAATAATTTAATAATAAAAATATTAACCATCGAATAAACCATTATAAGCAATCAATTCAGGATCATTCTCTCTTTCCATAATATATTTACTAGTTTCAATTAATTCATCCCATGTTTTTGGAATTCTCTTATTATATTTTTTCAATAATTTTGTATTTGAATATAGCAAAGTATATGCAGTGGTATAAGGCTATATTTGTATATAAATGTTTAATTTATATATATATATATATATATAATATATATAAATATATGAATATATATATTTATTTATTTGTCATGAAGAACTTTTATTGATTTTTTTTTTTCTATTTATTTCATTATCTTTTATTTTATTTCTATTTTATTATATTCTATTTTATTTTATTATATTTTATTGTATTATATTTTACTCTATTATATTCTATTGTATTATATTCTAATTTATTTTTATTTTACTATTTTCATTAAAAATTTAAAAAATAAATATATATATTGAATAAAGAATTTAAATACAATATATAATATATATTTTATATTTACTAGTCCAACTAATTTATTCTCATATATACATGATTGTGAAAGTAATTTAGAATTGAACATATCAATATGATCTTTAGGTAAATACTTCTCTAAATCTAATAGGTACGGTCCATATTCTTGAGTATAGGCATTATCATAATAATATAAATCATACTTATTATTGTTTTTTTTCATCAATAAGGCTTGTACCATCGATGCATAGGATTCATAACTATCTGAATTAGAAATGACAGTTAAATCAACATATATATCTAATTCTTTTTTTATGGAGTACTCATTAAAATCATTAATCATAGTTTTATATATATTACTATAATCTTCAGTAGCATATGCCACTACATTCAATGTAATATTTTTCCCATATATTTTATCTTTTTTTTTTTTTGTTTTGTTTTTTTTTGTTTGTTTGTTTTTGATAGTAATAGCAAGTATTAAATAAAACAAACAATTAAAATTAAAATATAATTATAAATATTATAAATTTTTTTTACAAATAAAATAAAATTAATATTGAATTAATAATAATTTTATAATATATTACATTAAATATTATATCTTTATATCTTTATATTATTTTTTTTTAATTATTACTTATAAAACAAAGAATTATCCATATGTATAAATTTATTATTTTAGACATTATGAATTTATAATTTTTTTTTTTTTTTTTTCAAAAAATAATTTTTTATATTAATAATAATTCCTATACTTCATTATGAATCTTCTTTTTTTTTTTTTTAAAAAAAAAAAAAAATAGTCTTTCTATTCTTAATTATATATATATTTTTTTCTGATAATAATATTATATATATATATATATCTTTTTTAAAAAAAAAATAATCTTTCTATTCTTTATTATATATATATATATCTTTTTTAAAAAAAAATAATCTTTCTATTCTTTATTATATATATATATATTTTTTTTAAAAAAAAAAAAATAGTCTTTCTATTCTTTATTATATATATATATATATTTTTCTGATAATAAAAAATTATAATATTAAAATAGATATATTTAATTTTATTTATAAAGTTTATTAAATAATAAATAAATATATTTTATTTTTTTATATATATTTATTTATTAAAAAAAAAAAAAAAATTTCCATTATTAATTGTTACCATAATATTTAAAAATATATAAATATAAAAATAATTTTAAAAATTAAAATTAGACCAATATTTTTTATTTATATAATTTTAAATTTTTATGGTTTAGATTTATTGTATTTATATTTCTCTGTTTTTTTTTTATTTTGTTCATTTATGCTTTTTTTTTCTTTTTGCATAATATTTATTTTATATATATATATATATATATATATATATTTTATTTTTTTTACAAAAAATTTATAATCCATCTTTTCCTTAAATAGGTTTTATGAAATTTATATTATTTAAAAAAAAAAAATTTAAAATAAGATTATAATTAAAAAAAAAAAAGGAAAAGTAGAATATATATATATATTTATTTAAATTTATTCATTCAATATTTATTATGTAGATAAATATCCAATTTATATAGATCACTAATAGATTTTTTTTTATTATAAATTATGAAATATATATAAATATTTGTACATATCTTTGATGTCATTTAAAGGTTCAATAAATAATTAAAAATTAAAATTAAAAAAAAAAAAAAAGAAAAGTTTTTATTATGATGGATAATATTTTAAAATTATCAGTATATATCTATGGTAAATTTGTTGTTATGTGATAGTTAATTATATATATATATATAAAAAAAAAAAAAAAAAAAAAAACTTTTATTTATATCATATATATAATTAAATATATATATATAAATATTAACATATAAAAAGTTTATAATCTATAATAATTTTATTAATAAATTATCCAGTATTTAAATATTTGTTAATAAATTATCCAATAATTAAATATTATTAAATATATAATTCAATATAATTCATATAATATTTATGTCTATATTTTTTTTTTTATTAAAAAATAACAATAAAAATAAAAATAGCAATATGTTTATGTAAATTATTATATATAAAGTATATATAGTAATAATTTTTTATAAAAAAAAAAAAAAAAAAAAAAATATAATATTAAAATATTACAGTGACTTCAAAAATGATTGTTTTTCTATTTAAAAATATTTAATATAATATATTATTATTTAAATTCTATTATGAATAAAAAGAATATTCTTTCAAATAAAAAGGAAGGTTTTGGTATTTATATTCTGTAATATTTTTTTATCAGAAATTGATCTTATTATTAATACTACCATTGGTAATTATATCTGTATCATTATTAATAGGTATGTCAGGTATAGATTCTTCGTGGTTGTCATTACAAGATTCATAGGATGGAGGAGGGGGCAATTCGTTTATATTAATCACAGTTTCATATCCATTTAATTCAATGGTAGAGATTGTTGATGATAATAATGGTGACGATAGTAATGAAAGACTATAATATTCAGGAACAGAAGATTCCTCCTTTTGTAAGGACAGTATCCTAGATGTATTTACATTATTTAATGGGGTATAAGGTGGTAAGCAATCCTCCAGTTGTCTATTTCTTTCCTTTGATTCATTGATATCATTATTTTCATCAACTTCTTCACAAACATTATCATTATTATTAATATTTTCTCTTGGATTATCCAAAAGAAGAAATAGATTAGGTATACATGCAAACCTTATTATAATAAAAAGAACCATAATAATTAATAATATTAATCCTATTGTATCCATATTTTTTTTTTTACTTTATTTTTTTTTTAATGATTGAATTTATTAAAAGAAAAAAAAAATTTAAACCACTTTTTTTTTATTTATTTTAAATATATATTTCACTTTTTAACTTTTTAAATTAGAATTATTTTTATATATTATTTTTCTTTCATATATCATATTTATCCTTTAATTTCTAATTCTATTTTAATAACTTCTTTTTTTTATTATTATATTAAAAAATTATTTAAAATAAAATAAAAAAAAAAAAATTAAAATTACAATAATTAATAATTTATCATAATTTAAATGTAAATGAAAATTTTTAAAAAAAATAATTACATAAATGATTAATAAAAATAATAATTATAATAATAAATTCTCTTGATTGATTTTAAAAAAAAAAAAAAAAAAAAAAATTCATTGATTATAAAAAAAAAAAAATTCAATAATTATCTAAAATTTTCTTTAGTTTTATTCCTTTTAATATAAATTTAATGTAATAATTATATAATAATAGTAATAACGGAAATAATGGAAATAATGGAAATAATAATTATTTCAATAAAAGTAAACTATAATTAATAATATTATATTATAACTTTATTAATAATATTAATTATAAAAAAATAATAATAATAATAAAAAAGGTAAAAAACTTTAATAATCAATAATATAATATACAATATTTTTATGAAATAAATTTCAAAAAAAAAATTTTTTTCATATTATTATAGTAGTACTAATAATAATAATAATGAAATTCACAATATTTATTAAAAAAAATAATAATAAAAAATTAAAAATAAAAATTTAACTATAATGAAATTAGTAATAATAATAATAATAATAATAATAATAATACTAATAATAATAATAATGTTAATTATGATAATAATTTTATAATCAAAATTTAATCAAAATGAAAATAATTAATAATTAATTTATTCATTTTGATATTTCATTATCAAAAATTTAAAAATAAAATAAAATAAAATAAAATAAAATAAAATTAATATATAATTAAAAATATAATTCAATTCCAATAAAAAAAATTGAAATATTAAATATAGTTGTTATTAATTATTATATAAAAAAAAAAATGGTTAAATATTATAAAATAGTATTTTAAATAGTTATTTAAATTATTATATATACAATATATATATATTAATTTTTACTTTTTTATAATTAATTCTGAATAAAATTTAATTATAAATAAATATATATAAAAGTATTCAAACATTTTATAAATAATTCTGAATAAAATTTAATTATAAATAAATATATATAAAAGTATTCAAACATTTTATAAATAATTCTGAATAAAATTTAATTATAAATAAATATATATAAAAGTATTCAAACATTTTATAAATAATTCTGAATAAAATTTAATTATAAATAAATATATATAAAAGTATTCAAACATTTTATAAATAATTCTGAATAAAATTTAATTATAAATAAATATATATAAAAGTATTCAAACATTTTATAATTAATTCTGAATAAAATTTAATTATAAATAAATATATATAAAAGTATTCAAACATTTTATAAATAATTCTGAATAAAATTTAATTATAAATAAATATATATAAAAGTATTCAAACATTTTATAAATAATTCTGAATAAAATTTAATTATAAATAAATATATATAAAAGTATTCAAACATTTTATAAATAATTCTGAATAAAATTTAATTATAAATAAATATATATAAAAGTATTCAAACATTTTATAAATAATTCTGAATAAAATTTAATTATAAATAAATATATATAAAAGTATTCAAACAAACAAAAATATATATATATATAAAATATAAATATATAAAATATAAAATATAAAATATAAAATATAAAATATAAAATATAAAATATAAAATATAAAATATAAAATATAAAATATATAAAATATAAAATATAAAATATAAAATATAAAATATAAAATATAAAATATAAAATATAAAATATAAAAAATAAAAACAAAAAATTAAAAAAATTAAAAAAAAATAAAAAATAAAAAAAAATTAAAATTTAATTGAAAAGAATTTAAAGCTTTTATAAAAGAGAATTATATAAAATAAAATATAAAATGCTCATTTAACTTTTTTAATTATATCTCTAATTTATTGTTATTATAATTATGAAGCATAATTATTTTAATTTAGTCTTAACCAAATAATTTTTATTTTTTTGTTTTATCGGTATAATTTTAATTAAATTTTAATTGTAATTTTTTCAAATACAAATTGAATTTAATAATAGATTCATATTTAATTAAAACAATTACGGTAAAGGTAAGAAGTTAATAAAATTTAAATCAACATTTTATAGTAAAATTATTTTAGTTGGTAAATAGTAATAATTATTTCTAATACATACTAACAAGGTTTTTTATATAAATTTATAAATAAAATAAAATGTAACAAAAAAAAAAAAATAATATATATATATATATATATTTTATAATATAAGAAAGTTAATTTGTTTAGGTGTAAGATGTTGCGTTTCATAACATGACTAATAAATGAATTCGTATCATTTAGCAATTGTGCATTTCGCAATGTGGCTTAAATTTTTTTAAATTAATTGCCACATTATATAATAAGTAAAGTCTTTAAATAATCTTATAAAATATTTTTTAATAAATAGATAATAAATAATAAACAGTAAATAATAAATAATAAATAATAAATATATAATAAATAATAAATAAATAATAAATAAATAAATAAATAAATAAATAAATATTTTATTTTTCTAATTAAAAACAATTGAATAATTAACACTAATTTTTTATTCAGAATAAATATAAATATTTCAAATAAGAAGCAATAAAAAAAAAAATTTCATAAATACTTCATATCTTCATATTATTATTTATTCAGAATAATAAACAATTATATATATAGAATATCAATATTTAATATCAAAAAATTATTTATTCTGAATAATAAATAATTATATATATAGAATATCAATAATTTTATATAGTTATTTTTATTATTAAAATCAATATCAATATTATATAGTTTTTTTTATTATTAATATCAATATCAATATTATATAGTTTTTTTTATTATTAATATCAATATCAATATTATATAGTTTTTTTTTTATTTTATAAATGTTTTAATAATAAAATAAACTAAAAATTGATAGAAATTAAGATAAAATATAAAAGAGTAATAATAAAACATTTTTAACACAAATTTTTTTTTTTTTAATTTTTATTTATTTATATGTTTATTTTTTAAAAATATTTTAAGCCACATTTTGCGAAATCCTCCCCAGAAATAATAAATATAATTAATATAATTTTAAACATATTTACATTTTTAATTAACTTCATATATTCTAACATAAATATTGATGTATTTATATTTTTAAAGTAAATATTTAAATATTTAAAAAAAAAAATTTTTTTTTTTTTTTTTCATAAATATCTTTACAAATATCTATTTAAATAAATAAATAAATAATAAAATAATTGATAAATAATAAATAATAAAATAAAAAAATAATAAAAACAGTAATAATTATAAAATGTTTGTCATTAATAATAATAATGATGATTAAAATTATAAATAATAATTATTATTATTATTTATAAACAATTCGAAAAAAAAAAAATATAAAATGTATTGAATATAAAACATTAAATAAATGTTCATTTTTTCATTATTTTTAAACAATGAGAATCAAATCTTAAAATATGATGACTCACATAATCATCTTGAAAATAAATTTGAAAGCAACTAAATCAATTGTAAAAAAAAAAAAAAAAAAAAAAATAAACAAAATTAAAGATGAAATTTCAAATAGTTCAATTTCTTTTAATGTAAATATAAAACGAAAATATTGATGAAATTTCTCTTATTCGTCCTTGGTTATACTTCAATTAAATCCCAAGTAACAAGAAGTAGAAGAAAACAGCTACCTCCTAATATAATAACATTTGATGAAATTCCCAATGAATCAAAATATTATAAAAAAAAAAAAAAAAAAAAAAAAAAAAAACAAGGATGAAAAATTTTTATTATAAATAATTATTTTATTACTATTTTATAAAATATTAAAAAAAATATCTTTAATTAATTATATAATAAAAAAAGTTTTAAAAATTATTTTGAATTTTTATTTATTTATCTATTCATTTATTTATATCAATACGCACTTGGTGAAATTTTAAAAAAAAAAAAAAAAAATTAAAAATAAATAATAAAAAATTGAATATATTTTATTTTTAACCATTAATATAGAAAAAAAAAAAAAAAAAAAAAAAAAAAAAAAACTTTAGATGAAATCCCAGGATGAAAATTAGAATATTTTAAAACAAAAACAAAAACAAAAACAAAAACAAAAAAAAGTCCAAAAAATTGAAATAAGTGAAACCAGTTTAGGAAAATAACAAATTATTATAAATATATAAAAAAAAAAAAAAATAAAAATAAATATAATTTTTTTTAAAAAAAAAAAAAAAAATAAAGAAGAATTCAAAAATTATATATGATGTACTTTACTGAAATAAAAAAAAAAAACATCATATAAATGTAAATTTTTCATTATATTAATACAATATGAAAGGAGATCCTAAAAATATGAAAGTTTACAAAATCATTTCGAATAAAGAATTTGATGTATCTCTAATCCATAGTGAAACATAAATTTAAATTAATGAAGAAAATTAGGAAAAGTTCAGCTTCTTTTAATTTAAAAACAAAAAAAAAAAGGTACATTTAATAAAAATTTCTGAAGAAATGAGATTAATATGTCCTGAATATAATGTAGTTAAATCTCAAATTTTTAAAGAAATATATAAATAAGCAGCTCCATCCTGATGTAAAAAAAAAAAGTCCAAAAAATTGAAATAAGTGAAACCAGTTGAGGAAAAGAACAAATTATTATAAATATATTAAAAAAAAAAAATAAAAATAAATATAATTTTTTTTAAAAAAAAAAAAAAAAAAAAAAAAAATAAAGAAGAATTCAAAAATGATATAAGATATATTTTACTGAAATAAAAAAAAAAAAAAAAACGTATAAATGTAAATTTTTAATTATATTAATACAATATAAAAGGAGATCCTAAAAATATGAAAGTTTACAAAATCATTTCGAATAAAGAATTTGATGTATCTCTAATCCATAGTGAAACATAAATTTAAATTAATGAAGAAAATTAGGAAAAGTTCAGCTTTTTTTAATTTAAAAACAAAAAAAAAAGGTACATTTAATAAAAATTTCTGAAGAAATGAGATTAATATGTCCTGAATATAATGTAGTTAAATCTCAAATTTTTAAAGAAATATATAAATAAGCAACTCCATCCTGCCATCCTGATGTAAAAAAAAAAAAAAAAAAAAAAAAACTTTTGATGAAATCCCAAGATGAAAATTAGAATATTTTAAAACAAAAACAAAAACAAAAAAAAAAAAACAAAAAAAAGATTTTTCCTAATATAAATATTAAATATGGTGTTTATTGTATTTTTTTTCACATTAAAAAAAAATGCAATAAAAAAAAAAAAAAAAATAAAAAAATAAATAAATAAATAAATAAATAAATTATATGTTTTATATGTTAATGAAGTGAAAAAATAATTTTGATTTGTATATTTAATTATATAAGTATATTTCGAACTTTCCTTTTTTTTTTTTTTTTTTTTTTTTTTATATATATACCCTAAATATATAAATGATATTTATGATTAAAAATTAAAAGTAAAAATTCCATGAACATAATTATGTACAATTTTTTGAAATTTTTTTAGATTACTTTGAAAAGCTTTTAAAATTGAATATTGAAATTATTGTAATAATATGGAACGTATAACCAATAATACTTCAGTATCCTATAATAATTACTAAAAGAATTTATTTTCAAAAAAAAAAAAAAAAAAGTCTACCTTTTTTTTTTTTTTTTTTATAAATTAATAATAACATTACAAGAAAAAGAATCCTGATCTCTTATCATAATTACGAAAGGAGAATTGAAGGTGTTATTTTTTATTTTTTAAAAAAAAAAAAAAAATAAGCAGAGAAGACCAGAAAGAACAAATGATATCAATGCTTTAATTTAAATATTACAAAAAAAAAAAAAAAAATAAGAAGAGACGACCAGAAAGAACTGAGGATATCAATGCTTTAATTTAAATATTACAAAAAAAAAAAAAAAAAAAAAAAAAAAAAAAAAAAAAAAAATTAAATTTTATTAGAAAAAAAAAAAATACTTTAATTTAATTAAATATTACAAAAAAAAAAAAAAAAGTAATAAAAAAAGTAATAAAAAATTGATTTCGTTTGAATTATGGTTTAAAATGTTTAAATGATTGAAATATTAAAAGTATTAAATAAATAAATAAATACGAAATGACAGAGAAATGATTATATGAAGATACTCTCATACAAATTTATACGATTTTATTATTATTTTAACAAAAAATATTAAAATATATCTTTTTTTAAAAATTTAAAATTGATTATATTATATAATTATTGTAACAGAAAGTATATTCATTATTTTATTATTTTATTATTTTTTATAAAAAAAAAAATTTAAAATATTATTATTTATTTATTAAAAATAATATTTAAGCCACCCTTCCATCAACGGTTGATTAAAATACGCCGCATGTTATTTAAAGCCACGTTACGAAATACAATCACATCCATTTAAATTAACATTTTAGATTAAAAATTTTTTTTTTTTTTTTTAGTTAAATAATAATTATCATTAAACAATAAATACTAAGTTTTTTCCTGTTTTT